>JAHHZJ010002088.1:0-69707 GCA_021437245.1 Aegilops speltoides
CTCCTTTGCACCGGCCCGCTCGCTGCCCCAGCAACCGCCTGATGCGGGCGACGTGGCTCACGGGGCTCCTCCACCATGTCGGTGTCAAAACCGGCGGATCTCAGGTAGGGGGTACCGAACTGTGCGAAGGCTGATGGTAACAGGAGGCAGGGACACGATGTTTTACCCTGGTTCGGGCCCTCTCGATGGAGGTAATACCCTACTTCCTGCTTGATTGATCTTGATGATATGAGTATTACAAGAGTTGATCTACCATGAGATCGTAGAGGCTAAACCCTAGGAGCTAGCCTATGATTATGATTATTCTTCCCCTACGGACTAAAGCCTCCGGTTTATATAGACACTGGAGGAGGCTAGGGTTACACAGAGTCGGCTACAAAGAAGGAGATCTAACATCCGAATCGCCAAGCTTGTCTTCCACGCAAAGGAGAGTCCCATCCAGACATGGGACGAAGTCTTGAGTCCTGTATCTTCATAGTCCAACAGTCCGGCCAAAGTATATAGTACGGCTGTCCGGATACCCCCTAATCCAGGACTCCCTCTATAGCCCCTAAACCAGGCTTCAATGACGATGAGTCCGGCGCGCAGATTGTCTTCGACATTGCAAGGCGGGTTCCATCTCCGAATACTCCAAAGTAAATTTAGAACACTTAAATGGTATGCAGCTCACGCAAGGCGATTTTCTATACCACCGTAGAGAACAATATTCCACAAATATAATTTCTTGACAACTTTAGATAACGTGACATCACACCATGGTGAGTCATTATTGAACCGTTTTCCCACAACCAGCCACCGCACATATTGCGAGGCGGTTTCTCGCACGTCTTGTCGAGCGAAGATCATGTCCCCTTATCACGGGATCCTCATTAATACGGGTACGGCTAACCCAACCGTGCTATTAACGTGGCGCTTGGAAAATAAGCGATTTCATCAGGCAAGCAGGGAGGCCACCGTTTTCGCCACCTCTATAAAGGGACAAGGATCTCCATTTTTTACCCACGCCTTCTTCCTCCTTTGCTCATCCATTCTCACACTCTCGAGCCCCAGCGCCCAGGTTCTCACCTTCTCCGTAGGACCATTCACAAGATGTCCAGAGCGGGAGGCAAGTGGATGGCCTCCTCCGTTATGGAGGAGGACATTACCAAGCTTCGGGCGGCCAGATACCTGGCCGCAAACATCACGCACAAGCTTCCGGCGGAGGGACAGATCACCCGCACTCCAAATTCTCGGGAAAGAGTAGTGTTCCTCTCTCATTTTGTTCGCGGACTAGGATTTCCACTTCATCCCTTTGTCCGCGGGCTCATGTTTTACTATGGGATGGACTTCCATGATCTAGCCCCAAATTTCTTCCTCAACATCTCGGCGTTTATCGTCGTGTGCGAGGACTTCCTCCGCGTCAAGCCCCACTTTGGCCTGTGGCTACGAATCTTCTATGTGAAGCCGAAGATCGTGGGCGGCCAGCAAGCGGAGTGCAGAGGCATCATGTTGGGCAGGATGCCCAATGTTACCTGGCTTGATGGCTCCTTTGTGGAGACAGTGAAAGGGGGACAATTGGGGTGGTCCTACATCACCGAGCCGCGCGACGCCAACTGGGCCATAGCCCCCGAATTCCGATCCGGAATCCCCATGCGGCTCACCTCCTGGGAAAAGAAGGGCCTTGCCTGGGGCGAACCTGCGGAGCTGACAGGACTTTAGAACTGCATTAAAAACATGATGGACAAGAAGATCAAGCTTGTCAACGTGGTCCATGTTATGCTCTCCCGCCGAATCCTTCTGTGCCAAAGACGGGCATTCAATCTGTGGGAGTTCGATCCGGCCGAACACTAGACGCTGAAAGAGCTTTTCGGTACAATGCATAAGGACGTCTAGAAGGTGGAAGGCCACCGAAGTACCTCCTCCCACATCCGAGGACCGTGGACTCTGCGCCACGCGGCTTGCCAGTCCAGTAAATTTTCTGATCACCACTAGAGGATTTTAAGTCACCATGTTTATCTAATCAGGATTACATGGTGACGGCGGAAGCAGATCAAGCTGTCCGCTCGCTGCCGGAAAGATCAAGCAACCGCCTCTAACGGAGATGCTAGTTACGGCGCCTTACAAGGTCTTGGGAAAAAGAAGGCGAAAGGAAGGCCACGAGGGACGGGAAGGGTGCGTGGCGCCAAGATTACTGTTGGGCGCCTCGTCCGAATGCGATGAGGCGCACTCCTCCCATGAGGGGGAGGAGAAGAAGAAGAGGGTCGCCCCATCCAGGGAGGCCGAAGGGTCTAAGAAGGCGGCCACGGGGACCAGGAAGGGTCTCCGGTGCAAGGCCGTAATAGACTCGTCGTCCGAGGATGGCGAGGCGGATTCCTCCCGCGGAGATGGGGGTAACATGAAGAAATTCCCCCTCCCCGCATTCGGGAGGAGAAGAAAAGAAAAGACGCCCCACAGGGGAAGGCTAGGACGCTAAAGAAGGGAAAGGCATCCCTGCCGGATCACTCCACCACGGCTGCTTACAGCGAGGAGGAGTGGCTGCCCAGGGGCAAGCCCCTGGCAAGATCATTAGTATCCGTACTCTATAGTACTTTTCGTGCGACTTAACTTCATAGTTTGTTATAACACGAACACGCATATGCAGTCGGCCAGGTCCCATCCAGTATCCTCTTGGATTGCTCTCACGAGTGATAAGGCAATGAATTCACTCTCGACCACCTCCCTCGGCTGCGGGACGACATGGAGAGTGTTGTCCCCAAAGGGTACAGAGCGAGGGGAGGCGGTTAGAGGCGCCCCAAGGCGAAATTCGGGCCTTGGGCACATCGGGGTAAGATCCTATAGATTATCTTGTGAGCGGAGCAAGTTGGGCTCCCAGCTGGACACTGCACCGGAACCTCCAAAGGTTCCTGATTCTGGTAGGCAGCCCCTCGCTAGGGAGGGCAAGCCGGCCATGCCGATGACCTCCGCGGCGCCAAAGGCGTCGGATAGTCTGCTAGAAGTGCTTGGCGCTTCCATTGATGAAAACCTTGTACTCTTATGAGTACGGTGATTGAAAGTTCAGTCCGTAAAAGCGGATTGACCAAAACTTGCACCAGCCTACTAACGGGCTTTGAGGTAAGTAATCAAAAGTGTGAGAAATTATCACCCAATAGACAGTAGCCCCTGATAATCTGTTTGGTGTTCGGAAAGAAAAGACAAACGGAGGGTCAACTCTAAACCGCGGGAATCTAACAGTATGTGTCTATGTGAATAAGCAGGCACTGCTACTTGCCGCTGCTGCCCACACATCAGAGGTCGCCGGACTCGAACGGGACCTGAAGCATGCTGAAGAGGAGCTCAGCCTCATGAAGAGGCAGCTCGAAGAGAACAAAGGTGAGTGATGCCCCGTCCATGTGTCATATATAGGAGAAAAAATTGGTGACGCTAACAAAAAGCATCATGATTTTTTAATAGGGGCCACGACCGAAGTGGCGGCCCTGAAGAAAGCGCTATCCAAGGCCGAAGACAAGGCCGCCACGGAGCGTATTGAGCGTGAAAAAGGAAGATGCTAGGGTGGGCGAGGTACAGCAAGAGCTCCAGGAGCTCAGCAAGAAGTTCGAGTCCTTGGAGCGTGACTTCAAGACTCGAGAGTCTGAGCTTGGAAAGGCCGTTTAGAGCGTGAAAGACACCAAGGCCGAAGCCCAAAAGGCCCAACAGGAAATTCAGGCGGCCAAGAAGATAGCGGCGGGTAAGGCATTCATTATACAAAGCAAGCATGTGGAGGAGACATTTCTTTTACTTACCCGAATTCGGAGCTCTCTAGTGGCATTCGCAGATCTGCCATGGAGCATATCGGATGCCATGGAGTTCTACCGTGCCAAAGAGGGGAGCTCGACGGAGAAGCTGTTATGGTCCGATATCTTTGGGCGAACACCCAATGCCTCTGGTGACCAAGCTGAAGCAATTGGTTGAACTCCCAGGCGGCGAAGTGGCCATGAAGGACTTCATAGTCCGGATGTGGCCTGGTGAGCCCCTGCCCGACAACTACTTCAGCCTTACAAAGCGGATGGTAAATGCCTGTCCGCGGCTTGAAATTATCAAGCGATCCATTTGTATTGAGGGTGCCCACCGGGCCTTTGCCCGTGCGAAGATGCAATGGGCCAAGCTGGATGTAGGGAAGCTGGTGAAGGATGGACCGCTGGAGGGCAAGGCGCATCGCTACCTCGAGAATATTATGATGGCGTTATGGAAGGCGCTCGCCTCGTGGCCAATGAATGTACCAATGACATAATCTTTGAGTGAATGTACTCATGTCGTCTTTGTAATATGGAAACAAGTTTGTATGCACTATATGGCGCTTTGTCGATTTAAAATATTACCTTCTATTCGGCTGTTTATAAAATTCTAAAAGTAGGCCAGTCGTCGGCTTCCGCCCCCACGTAACTAGTACTGGGGTGTTCGTGGAAAATCCAAACACTCTTTATCCAAAGTTTTGGTCCTTTAAGGAGGTGTTTGGTGCAGTGAACAAGGCAATCAGACTATGCAGCTTTACAGCTCCCACTTAGCCATAGAAGTCTACAATTTTAAATTTGCGAAGCCCCTAGAATTCGGAAAGCCGATTTGGGGCGCTATACACGCCTAAATCGGACAAGGCCGATTCCTCGCCTGAAGCAGAAAAAATCTTTAAGGATTTAAGACCTCTCGAACAGCGACCAGCTCTCGCCGCATCATGACAGTCAGTTTTCGGCTTTCTCTACTGAGGTGCTCATCTGAAAGAACCGGGACACAATCACAGTAGTTCTCCCTGCGCTACCTTAGCCGATATAGCAGAATGTAAGGTACCAAAACAAGGGAGCCGGGCAAACCCAACTATTGACCCAAGACATGATTCAGAGCTGATGCATATAATGCTATAAGTTCGGGGTGCCGCATTGTCAAAAGTGTTCGGACTTATCTTGCCGTATTATGGGGCACCATAAGAAGCCCCTTGCAAACTGAACATACCAAAGTGTACGGATGCAATATTAAATAAACATATTTAGGGAAAATGTTAAGATAGGAATAATAAGCTGACGCTATATATTATTTCCCGTTGTTATTTAAATAATACGTCCAAGCGTATGTGTACAATTAATGCGTTAAGCAGAATCAAATAGGACTATTTGACATGTCCTATCCAAGGGCGGGCCGCATGCGGGCATGTAAAATAGGTATAATGATCATTGACAGATACCACCTGGGTATTCCCTTTGTGTGCATAGCCTTTTTCCTCCTTGGTTTTCCCTCCTGTGATAAGTCCGATGATCCGGTTCTTTGAAGGGGCTGCCTGAAAGTAGGGTCCTAAAAGAGAAAGAAGGTTATTAAAGTATGCGGGTCTTGTGGCGGTTGAACCGCACTGTGGACCGCATCACCGTTGCGCCTCCGCCTATGCCCATCGTATTTTGAGTGCGTAATTGTGTACGCGCAGCACAAATGCTGCCTGAATGGGGCTAGGGCGGAGGCCGGAGTGCTAGTCGCGCTCTTGGTGTGCCTGGTGATCCTCTTGCACTCCGGACTTGCTCAACGGTGTTCGGGGTTGTTGTCGCCGAATTGGCGGCCTGCCGGAGAAGGCTGCTTTGTACTTCTGCCGCGAGGGCCGCAGTGTGCTCTTCTGTACGGAGAGAGCGGTATGTGTTTCCGTTGACTTTTATATCCCCACGAGGTCCTGGCATCTTGAGCTTGAGGTATGCATAGTGTGGTACCGCATTGAATCGAGCGAATGTGGTTCGTCCAAGCAGTGCATGATAGCCACTACGGAAAGGGACGATATCAAAGATTAACTCCTCGCTTTAGAAGTTATCCGGGGATCTGAAGACCACTTCCAGTGTTATGGAGCCCGTACGACGGGCCTCTACTCCTGGAATTACACCTTTAATGGTGGTTTTGGTGGGTTTGATTCTTGAAGGATCGATGCCCATTTTGCGCACTGTGTCCTGATAAAGCAGGTTCAGGCTACTGCCACCGTCCATAAGGACTCGCGTGAGGTGGAATCCGTCGATGATTTGGTCAAGGACCAATGCGACTGAACCGCCATGACGGATGCTGGTAGGGTGGTCCCTACGATCAAAAGTGATCGGACAGGCTGACCATGGGTTGAACTTTGGGGCGACCGGCTCCATCGCATAGACGTGCCTTAGTGCTTGCTTACGTTCCCGTTTGGGAATGTGGGTGGCATCGATTATGTTTACCGTTTTCACCTGGGGAGGAAATTTCTTCTGTCCCCCAGTGTTCGGATGCCGGGGCTCCTCGTCATCGCCACTCTGCAGCCCCTTGTCCTTGTTTTCGGCATTTATCTTGCCGGCCTGTTTGAAAACCCAGCAATCTCTGTTAGTGTAGTTGGCAGGCTTATCAGGGGTGCCGTGAATTTGGCACGAGCGATCAAGTATGCGGTCCAGACTGGACGATCCTAGATTGTTTCTTTTGAACGGCTTTTTCCGCTGACCAGATTTTGAGCCACTGAATCCGGCGTTGACTGCCGTGTCATCAGTGTTGTCGCCATTGTTCCGACGCTTATGTCTATTGCGCCGTGGCTTGCCGTTACTGTCACGGTCAACTGTAGTGTCGGAGTTTCTTGGTGTGGTGCTACTGCGAGCCAACCAGCTGTCCTCGCCCGCGCAAAAGTGGGTCATGACTGTCGTGAGGGCCACCGTGGACTTCGGTTTTTCTTGGCCGAGGTGTCGGGCGAGCCACTCGTCGCGGATATTATGCTTAAAGGCCGCCAAGGCTTCGGCGTCCGGACAGTCGACAATTTGGTTCTTTTTAGTTAGGAACCGAGTCCAGAATTTCCTGGCTGACTCTCCGGGCTGCTGGGTAATGTGACTCAAGTCATCCGCATCCGGTGGTCGCACATAAGTGCCTTGGAAGTTGTCGAGGAACGCGTACTGCAGGTTTTCCCAACTGCCGATGGAATTTGCCGGCAGGTTATTCAGCTAGTGTCGGGCCGGTCCTTTGAGTTTAAGGGGAAGATACTTGATGGCATGTAGATCATCACCGCGGGGTCTGTTGTGCCATCGTATGATACGATGTTTACGGGTTTAAACCCTTTTGGGAATTCGTGATCCATTACTTCGTCAGTGAAGCAGAGGGGGTGTGCGGCGCCTCTATGCCGGGCTATGTTACTACGCAGTTCGAATAAGTCTGTTCGGCTATGTTCGGCCCGGCCGGACTTGTTGATAGTGTATCCGGCATGACGATCATCGTCATGTCTTGGGGAGCGCCCCAGCGATCCGTAGATCGATCTTGGCTGTCCTGCTTTGTTTTCCAGTATGTCTCGCAGGTCCTGCCTATTGCCTCGGGCCGTAGTGTATTGGCGTGGGGGTGCAGTCTGGTATTCGGGATGATACACCGTTTTATCCCGGCCACGAGGTGGCCGGTCAGCCTCGTCCTGTGCAGGTAGTGTGGGCTTTAGGACCTCCTCCTTGAGTTGAGGTAGCAAATTGTGCTTTCGGTAACCTTTGGTGTGGTGCCGTATTCCTCGGCTGCTAGGACCTCAGTCCATCTGTCTGTGAGAAAATCTTGATAAGCTTGGAGCTGTTGCTGCTTCTTTTTCAGGCTTCTTGCAGTGGCCATAAGCTGGCGCTTGAAGAGCTCCTGCTCTATGGGATCCTCAGGCACGCCGAATTCATCGTCGCCGAGGCTCACCTCGTCTTCGGAGGGGGGCATGTAGTTGTCCTCCTCCAAGTATAGGTCTGTCGCCTGTTCATCTGGGCTAACCTGCCCTCCTTCCTGTCGGGCCTGCTCGAAGGCATGCTGATCGGGATTGTATTCATCTTCGGCACCATCTGGATTGTTTTCCTCTCCTGTGCCGGTATTGCTGTGGCGGGGCTTAGAGCGGCGCCAATGACGCCCATGCTTTGATTTCTTCCTTTAAGGGGTTATCCTCTATTGCCTCATGGCCACTGGTTTGTTTGGGAGTGTCCACCATATATATATCATACCAGGAGGTGGCTGTCCAGCGCCCCGTGGGTGGTGGTTCCTATTCTTCTCTTGCATCGTCATCCACACCGTCGGTGTCTTCGGAGTCGAAGTCAAGCACGTCGGTCAAATCATCAACAGTGGCAATGAAGTGGGTGGTGGGTGGGTAATGAATTTCCTCGTTGCCTGCTTCCCACTCGAGCCGGACATAGTTCGACCAAGAGTCTCTTGACAAAGAGAGAGACCTTAATGAATTAAGCATGTCGCCGAAGGGGGAGTGCTGAAAGATATCTGCAGCGGTGAACTCCATTACCGGAGCCCAATCGGATTCGATGGGCCCGGGTGCATACGGTCCGGAACCTACAGCCGGACGAAGTCCGGGGGTCCGGTGACACAGATTTCCTTGGAGGTGGAGTCTGTGTTTGGCTCTACCGCTAATGAGTATGCGGCCTACGGGGCAGGGTCCATCCACCCATCCTCGGACGATGCGATCTGCCCCGGATTTAGGTGCGGAGCTACTGCAGGTGCGATATCCCAAATATTGTCTGACAGTATATCTAAGCCGTGCTCGTCGTGACTGTTCGGCGCTCCTGGCGTAGGCCTGAATCCGTCGAAGATCAAATCTCCACGGATATTGGCCGTGTAGTTCAAGTTTCCGAACCTGACCTGATGGCCAGGGGCGTAGCTGTCGATCTGCTCTAGATGGCCAAGCGAATTGGCCCGCAGTGCGAAGCCGCCAAAAGCAAAGATCTGTCTGGGGAGAAAAGTCTCACCCTGGACCGCGTTGTTGTTAATGATTGAAGGAGCCATCGAGCCTTGCTGTGACGACACAGAGGAACTCTCAATGAAACCACCAATGTCGGTGTCAAAATCGGCGGATCTCGGGTAGTGGGTCCCGAACTGTGCGTCTAAGGCAAATGGTAACTGGAGGCAGGGGACATGATGTTTTACCCAGGTTCGGGCCCTCTCGATGGAGGTAATACCTTACTTCCTGCTTGATTGATCTTGTTGATATGAGTATTACAAGAGTTGATTTACCACGAGATCATAGAGGCTAAACCCTAGGAGCTAGCCTATGATTAGGATTATTCTTTCCCTACGGACTAAACCCTCTGGTTTATATAGACACCGGAGGAGGCTAGGGTTACACAGAATCAGTTACAAAGAAGGAGATCTAACATCCCAATCGCCAAGCTTGTCTTCCACGCAAAGAAGATTCCCATCCAGACACGGGACGAAGTCTTGAGTCCTGTATCTTCATAGTCCAATAGTCCGGCCAAAGTATATAGCCCGGCTGTCCGGATACCCCCTAATCCAGGACTCCCTCACACCACCTCCGGCCTAGGGCGTCATCATCGAGCCAAGGTATGCGGCACCACGGCATGACCCGCCGTGCCAGGTGCCTGCAAGGGAACAGGCGAACTGCTAGGTGGTGCAGCGGCCTTAAGGGGAAGCACACGTGCTTCCTGCACCCCCAAGCCAAGCCTGCTTGCCGCCACAGGAGGTGGCGACGCGCGTGCATCAAGACTAGGTCCCACCTCCTCGTCGGTCCCCAGTGGCCACAGCAGGATGTCGCGCGTTCACCTCGGAGCTTTGCAACATCGTCTAGCTGAGCAAGTTCGAGCCTGACCTGCCCCCACGCTACGACGGCACCGCTGACACCGCCGAGTTCCTGCAGCTCTACGAGCCGAGCATCAAGGCATCCATCGGCGATGAGAAGATCATGGCGAACTGGTTCCCTATGGCCCTCAAGGATGGCGCGCATTCTTGGCTCCCGAATCTCCCCGTGGGATCGGTCTCTTCCTGGGAGGAGATGCACGGCCACTTCATCGCCAACTTCCAGGGCACTCGCGACCGTCTGCCGGCCGCGGGTGACCTGCGTCGCATCAAGCAGCAGCCAAGAGAGACCCTACAGCTTTACATCTAGCGCTTCCACAACGTTCGGCTCAAGATCCCCAAGGTGTCGGACGAGGCCATCATTTCGGCATTCAATGATGGCGTCGTGATGTCAAGATGAAGGATGGGCTCGCCATCCTTGAGGACCTCTGCACGGCTTAGTGACATTCAACATGGCGAACAAGTGTGCAAGGGCTGAGGAGGGGTGCCTCCTCCTCGAGCTCCCCGATGCTGACCCCGAAGACAAGAAGGCCAGGGCCAAGGACGTAAAGCGCAAAGGGCGGACACGCTCGCTGCCGAGCCAGAGATGAAGCGCGGCTACGATCACCCCGAGTCATCCAAGGGAAACCGACCGTTCTGCGTCTTCCACAACATCCATACCCACAACACCGGAGCTAAGGGCCCTCCGCGATGGGCGCCTCGGTCAACGCCCTGAGCGCAACGATCGAGGCTATGGCCGTGGAGGTGGCCGAGGTGGAGGAGACTGGGACGGACGCCACCATCGCCAGGAGTGACGCGGCCATCCTCGGGAGGACCGTTGGCAAGGCCAACCTCGCGAGGGGCTTGGAGGCAGCAGCCTTGCGACGAGAACCCTCAAGGCAATGCCGTTCTTCCTCCACTACCTCCACCACTAAGAAGGAATGAACATTATCACCAGGACGAGGGGGCTTTGGGCTTCCAGGAGCTTCGAGCCATCGCATGCAACCTGGGACGCTCATAGGCCCCCGCTTCTCACCGCATCTTCAAGCAGTTCGTGCTCGAGGTGAACAAAGTGCTCCCCAAGCCTGAAGCAACTCGCCCTCTCAGGTGGTCCAAATGCGCCATCACCTTCAGCTCCTCAGACCAACTCAAGTGCGCGGCCACTGCCGACGCGCTCCCCATGCTATGCTCTCTCGTCATCAGCAACGTGGTCGTCACCAAGACTCTCATCGATGGTGGAGCAGGTCTCAATGTCCTATCTGTTCAAACATTCGATGTGCTCCAAGTGCCGTACTACCAGCTTCAGCCCACCAAGCCATTTTCAGGAGTAACTGATGGTTCCGCACACCCGATATGGCAGGTCCGACTCCCTGTCACCTTCCGCAAACGCAACAACTACCACACTGAGCTCATCAACTTCGACGTCGCCGACATTTACCTGCCGTACAACGCCATCCTATGGTACCCAGCACTGGCCATGTTCATGGCAGCGACGCACCACGAATACAACATCCTAAAGATGCCAGGAAGCGGCGGCGTCATCACGGTCGCATTCCAGGAAAAGGACGCGGTTTGCTCTCTAGAGCGCGCCTTCCAGGCTGTGGCAGTCAGGAACCCTGCATATGAGAAAGGTGCCCTCCCTCCTGAGGTCACCCCCAAGACAAAGAAGTTGCAGCTAGGTGAGGGATATCGTGAAGAAGCCTCGCCCGAGGACGCCGCGCCGAGCCTCGCGTCCCAGGACGGGGAGCCTTCTCCCATCGCATAGGAAGGCGCGCCCGGTGCACCTCTTAGGCTGGGCTCGAGGGCTCTCCTCTCGAGGGCCTCAAACCTAGAAAGGGTCACGCGTGAGGCGCTCGGGCACCATGTGGAGGCGCACTTCAGTGCACGCTTCCCAAGAGAAGGCATTAGGCAGGAGGCACCAGGTGTTCAGGAGTTCATTAGCAAGGCAATCGAGGAGATTCGAGAGGCAAGGGTTCTGCAAAGTGATCGCCGCCTACCGTGAGGCACGGCTCACTGCCCTGGTGAGGGTAAGGAGTTCCGTGTCTGCATCGACATCCTAGGGATCAACAGGGCCGCATCTCGGCAGCTCTTCTGGCTGTCTCGTGTCGGCCGATGCGAGGGTCCCCCCACAGCTACCTCCGCATGCCTTTCGGCCTACCAGGCGCGGTTGTGATGTTCCAGCATTGCACAAGGGATGCCCTGGCGGCTCGCGAGGCCAGGCACCAGGCGACCCTATCGAAGATGGAGGAGCAGCCCCTTGAGCCTCCCAGGCCCTCCGGGCCTCCCGAGCCTCGGGGCCAGGGCGGCTCATGAGGAACGACTCCAGCTGAGCGTGTCTTTTGCTACCCCAACACCTCTTTAGCGACGGTACCAGGTGACATCTCTCTAGTTCGTTCAGTTTGGGGGCGCCCCTTGGGCTGCATCATCCCCAGGCCGTCTGGGTCCGTCTCTATGGCGTGTATCCTTTTGCATTCACGAGGATTGTCTAACTATCTTCTATGAGTTTATCTATGATCATCACTCTGCGGCCTCGAGTCTTAACCGCCTCACGGTCTCCCCGCATCTGTCTGCTTGTCCCTCGCTCGTCTCGCTGCATGGCTCACGTTGGCGTGGCGCTTGTGCTCGGGTCCGTCCCTGCAACACTGACAAACCCAAGGACCGAGCTCTGGCTCACGACCCGCCTCGCGCATGCCACCTCACCAGGTCCTCGGTGCCCTCGTCTGGCGCAAGAGGCCCTAGGCGAACAGCCCGCTCCGCAGGGGTTCCCGGCCTCTTCTATCATCTAACCTGCAGGTCCGCCTAGCGATGATTCACAGGCCGGTTTGGACGACCGCCATCTCACCTTGCGAGACGCTTGCACGTTAAAAGGGGAGGTCCCGAGCATCGCGTCTCGGGAGCTCCTACTGGCTCTCCAGCCCTCACCCCTGGCCTTGACCACGACACCGCGACCTGGCATACTAGCGGTGGCTGAGCTCGCTCGAGGGCTAAGACCCGAGGACGTAGATCACCTGGGTGAGAGAGGCGAGAGTGTGGTCGTTGCGGGCCGTGCCTAATGATACCACCACAAACGCAAGAGCAGGCACCCTCCTCCCGACGGATGAGGACTACCAAAAGATAAGTCGCATTCATTGTGACACCGGTCTCGCTCCATGCACGCCTCATCCTCGCAATCCCACTCCGGTGGCTTCACTACCCGTTACGGTTCTCTGGGCGGCTGCTTGCACGCCAAGGGGGACCTTGTGAGCATCGCGTCTCATGAGCTCTCACCGGACCTCGAGCCGCTCACCTCCTAGCCTTGACCACGGCATCGCGACCTGGCATACTAGCAACAACTAAAGCCTGCCTGGGGACTGGGTCCCGTCAGCATAGAGCGTCGCGCTGTCTAGGGAAAAGAAAAGGGAGGAATCATGCCGAACTAGGATACGCGAATTCATCACAAAATCAGAAAAAGCAATGCTGGTATTAAATACACAACAATCCTTACAAACCCCATGGGGGATGGTTTTCATTCCGCGCAGGGAAAGCAAAAGAAGGAAGAATACTACTAAGCCGTCGGGCATCACTGGCAACGCCGGGCGGCAGCTGCTGCTGCGCTCCGGCCAGAGCGGGACCTTAGCGGCATGTAGCTATCATCGCTAGACTCCGGAAACTCGCTGGGCTTGGGAGAGTCACCGGATTCCCAGGAGTCATCGCTGCTACTAGAGTAGGCGCCAAGGGGGACAGAAGCAGGTCCTGCGCCCACGACTACACCCTGCAGGCTGCTTCCTCCGGGGCAGCACTCCAGCCATTCGCCCTCCTTGTTGAAGACCTTGAAGAACAAGGTGGTCGCGCCATCATACTCGTAGTGAATCGCAAGGGCTCCCTCGGCATGGCAAGCCCGGGCGACCTCACCCCATCCGCGGGTCATGAAGACGTCTTCGGGGGGCAACACCTTGACCTCAGCTCTGGTGGCCAAGCTGCAGCACCCGATGTGCTGCAGCCACAGCTCAAGCGCCCCCTCGGAGGCAGCACGCTAGCGAAGAACCTCGTGAGCTAGATCCAGGAATCAGGAGGCATCGCCGCCCACACCACGAACGCGCGTGAGCTGCCCTTGGCATGAGCCCATGGCACAGTCGGCAAGGCAATGGCGGCCCGTCGTCCATCGTTGGGGGCCGCTCGACGGCGCACATCTTCATCCCGGGCATGGGCGTACAGGGTGAGGGGGAAGCCAGGCGGAGGCCTCGATTGCCAAGGCCTGGTCACCTCTCTCCCCACGCTGGCGTCATGAGGGAGGTGGAGTTGCTTCTTCGGTGGGAGAGGATCAGGCCCCTCCCTAGGGGCCTTCCACTTTTCGGCCGCCCAGAACCTCCTGATCGGTGCCATGGAAGCAAGACGAAGAAGGAGAAGAAACGGGCGGCAGGAAGACGAAGAAGAGATGAGCAGTGGAGGGTTCTGCCCCTCCCCCACATTTGTAGCCAAGGAAGGCCAACCGCCAGCCTCCACGACCTCGCACAATGATGATCTTCTGCATGCCGCATCGTTCCGTCAAGTCGAACAGTTGTCGAGGCAGCATGGGGAAGTGGATACGCCCACGTCCCATCAATCGCCACGCGTCTTCAAGGCCGCAGGCGGTTAGGGCCCGCGGCGCTCCACACTTGCCCTTTGGCTTCGCCTGGAAGCCAAGTCTGAGCGCGCCTTGGGCCTGGGGGCTATTGTTGGCGTTCTGGATATGGGGGTATCCAAACGTGCCTGCCTGCGGCCCACCACGTAGCTCCATCGACGGCCTGGTACAACCCAACTTCGAAATCAACAACTCAAGACCCTCACGAGGGGCCAAGCCTCGTGAGACGGACGATGCAAAGTCCCCCGAGGGGATCAGCCTCTTCAGGCTGGCTCCTGAGGGGCATATAATTCTATGCAAGGTGCACCTCATGAGGCTCAGCTGATGTGAGCCATGACAACCAAGGCCAGGCGAGCGTCAGGAGGGCGTCAGCGGGCACAAAGCGCCAGTTTCCACTTTGGTGCAAGGTGCTACGTCTTAAGCTTGCGTTGGTTTTCCTTGAAGAGGAAAGGGTGATGCAGCAAAGTAGCATAAGTATTTCCCTCTGTTTTTGATAACCAAGGTATCAATCCAGTAGGAGGCTCCTCAAAAGTCCCACGCACCTACACAAACAAACAAAGAACTCGCAACCAACGCAATAAAGGGGTTGTCAATCCCTTCACGGCCACTTGCGAAAGTGAGATCTGATAGAGATAGTATGATCAGATAAATATTTTTTTGGTATTTTATATTACAGATGCGAGAAGTAAAGATGCAAATAAAAGTAGATCGAAAGCTTATATGATAAAAGATAGACCCGGGGGCCATAGGTTTCACTAGTGGCTTCTCTCAAGATAGCATAAGTATTACGGTGGGTGAACAAATTACTGTCGAGCATTTGATAGAAAAGCGAATAATTATGAGATTATCTAGGAATGATCATGTATATAGGCATCACGTCTGTGACAAGTAGACCGACTCCTGCCGGCATCTACTACTATTACTCCACACATCGCCCGCTATCCAGCATGCATCTAGAGTATTAAGTTCATAAGAACAGAGTAACGCCCAAATGGTTATCCTGGATGGAGAGTATCTTCTCGTCGGGTAAATCTTCGGTGTTACTTAATGGGGTGCCAGGGCGACAGTTTCTGTGTAAATGTGGTGTTCGTCAAGGCTATCCGATGTCCCCCCTGATTTTTGTCCTTGCCGCGGACCTACTTCAAAGTGCTATCAACGCAGCGCTCCAACAGGGCTTGATCGTGCATCCCATCCCTCCTACTGGTGACGCTAAATACCCTATGATCCAGTACGCTGACGATACAATTATTGTCCTTCCGGCCTGCATGGACCAAGCAGCTAGGATCAAGCTCATCCTTGAAGATTATGCCACCTCCATTGGCCTGAAGATCAACTTTCAAAAATCCTCGCTTGTGTCGATTAATACACCGCAGACCAAATGCAATGACTTGGCCAATCTTTTTGGGTGCACGCAGGCAAACATGCCCTTCACTTATCTCGGCCTGGCCCTCGGCTCCACACGGCCTTCTGTCCTTGATCTGACGCCATTTGTCTATAAAGCAGAAAGGAAAATCACCGCTGCCATGTCCCTGATGTCCTACGCGGGCAAGCTTGCTTTGGTCAACTCGCTCATCACCTCATTGGCTATCTACCACATGGGGACTCTCAGATTGCCTCCCAAGATACTGGCTCAGCATGATAAAATCTGTAGACACTGCCTCTGGAGCAAACGCACAGCGGATGGGGATAAGCAGAACTCCTTGGCGGCTTGGGACATGGTATGTCGACCAAAAAAGTGTGGTGGTTTGGGCATCCTTGACCTTAAAATTCAAAATGATGCGCTCTTGCTCAAATTCCTGCACAAATTCTACAACAGAATGGATATCCCTTGGGTTCGGCTTATTTCGGAAACATATTATCGTGACTCCATCCCACACGCTTCGGACAGTTGTGGCTCTTTTTGGTGGCGTGACATTGCAAATCTTATGCCAATATACCATGGCATTACCCAAGTACAGGTTAAATGTGGCGCTTCTGTCCTGTTCTGGAAAGATAACTGGAATCTGTCCATCCTAGCAGAGAAGTATCCACGCGCTTTCTCTTATGTCATTAATGAGGACTTGTCTGGGCATGGATTCTTGACTGCCCCCGCCCTCCACGAAACCTTTCAACTCCCACTATCGACGCAAGCTCATGATGAACTCAAGCTTCTCCAAGCTGATTTGGCTGCGGTGACTCTGGAAGATCGTAACGATGTGTGGTCCTATTGCTGGGGATCAACGATGTTCAAAACCACAGCGTACTATCAGTTTGTTTTTCGTGATGTGGTTGCACACGTGGCATTCAAGTGGCTCTGGAAGACTAAATGCATACCAAAAATCAAAGTCTTTGGTTGGTTTCTACTCTCGGACCGGCTTAACACGAGGAATATGCTCAAACGGCGTCAGTACAATATCGGTAACAACTTTGACTGTCTTCTTTGCGGGCAGCACATAGAAGAAACGGTGGAGCATCTCTTCTTTCATTGTACCTTCAGTAAGGAATGTTGGGGCCTGCTGGGCATGACTTGGGCTACACATGGGGATAGATTGCAGCTAGTGGAGAACCTAAAGACACAACACCCAAGGAAAATGATCATGGAAATATTCCTCACTGCTGCTTGGAGCCTTTGGAAGGAACGCAACAACAACTACTTTAGACATGTGTTACCCTCCATCCCGTCTTGGTTAGCCAGATTCAAGGAAGACTTTGGCAATATTTGCTATAGGCTGCCTAGTGGAAAGAGACATGTTGTCTCCTCTTTCTTACAAAGTCTACCCCAACATAGTTAAGATTGTGGCTTGGTGCTAACCCTTCCCCCACCACCCCATATACCTCATTGTAAATATCACCATGTAACGGTTCTTTTGTTTATTTATATATACATGAAGTAGGAGCCTTTCCTACTGTCTTAACCCTCAAAAAAACGCATTAAGAAAGATGACATGATGTAGAGGGATAAACTCAAGAAATATGATATAAACCCCATCTTTTTGTCCTCGATGGCAACAACACAATACGTGCCTTGCCACCCCTGCTGTCACTGGGTAAGGACACTACAAGATTGAACCCAAAGCTAAGCACTTCTCCCATGGCAAGAAAGATCAATCTAGTAGGCCAAACCAAACTGATAATTCGAAGAGACTTGCAAAGATAATTCAATCATACATAAAAGAATTCAGAGAAGATTCAAATATTTCTCATAGATAAACTTCATCATAAAGACACAATTCATCGGATCTCGACAAACACACTGCAAAAAGAGTTACATCGAATAGATCTCCACAAGAGAGGGAGAGAACATGGTATTGAGATCCAAAAAGAGAGAAGAAGCCATCCAGCTAATAACTATGGACCTGAAGGTTTGTGGTAAACTACTCACAACTCATCGGAAGGGCTATGGTGTTGATGTAGAAGCCCTCCATGGTCGATTCCCCCTTCGGCGGAGCACCGGCGAAGGCTCCAAGATGGGATCTCGCAGATACAGAAGGTTACGGCAGTGGAAATTGTTTTTCGTTGGCTGCCTAGATGTTTTCGGGGTACGTGGGTATATATAGGAGGAAGAATTACGTCGGTGGCCGCCCGAGGGGCCCACAAGATAGGGGGGCGCGCCGCGCCCAGAGGGGTGATGCAGCAAAGTAGCGTAAGTATTTCCCTCAGTTTTTGAGAACCAAGGTATCAATCCAGTAGGAGGCTCCTCAAAAGTCCCACGCACCTACACAAACAAACAAAGAACTCGCAACCAACGCAATAAAGGGGTTGTCAATCCCTTCACGGCCACTTGCGAAAGTGAGATTTGATAGAGATAGTATGATAAGATAAATATATTTTTGGTATTTTATATTATAGATGCGAAAAGTAAAGATGAAAATAAAAGTAGATTGAAAGCTTATATGATAAAAGATAGACCCAGGGACCATAGGTTTCACTAGTGGCTTCTCTCAAGATAGCATAAGTATTACGGTGGGTGAACAAATTACTGTCGAGCATTTGATAGAAAAACGTCCGTGACAAATTACTGTCGAGCATTACTGTCGAGCATTACGGTGGGTGAACAAATTATGAGATTATCTAGGCATGATCATGTATATAGGCATCACGTCCGTGACAAGTAGACCGACTCCTGCCTGCATCTACTACTATTACTCCACACATCGACCGCTATCCAGCATTCATCTAGAGTATTAAGTTCATAAGAACAGAGTAATGCATTAATAAAGATGACATGATGTAGAGGGATAAACTCAAGCAATATGATATAAACCCCACCTTTTTATCCTCGATGGCAACAATACAATACGTGCCTTGCAACCCTAACATCCGGGTACGGACACCGCAAGATTGAACCCAAAGCTAAGCACTTCTCCCATGGCAAGAAAGATCAATCTAGTAGGCCAAACCAAACTAATAATTTGAAGGGACTTGCAAAGATAACTCAATCATACATAAAAAAATCAGAGAAGATTCAAATATTTCTCATAGATAAACTTGATCATAAACCCACAATTCATCGGATCTCGACAAACACACCACAAAAAGAGAGGGGGAGAACATGGTATTGAGATCCAAAAAGAGAGAAGAAGCCATCTAGCTAATAACTATGGACCCGACGATCTGTGGTAAACTACTCACAATTCATCGGAGGGGATATGGTGTTGATGTAGAAGCCCTCCGTAGTCGATTCCCCCGGCGGAGCACCAGCGAAGGCTCCAAGATGGGATCTCGCGGATATAGAAGGTTACGGCGGTGGAAATTGTTTTTCGTTGGCTCCCTGGATGTTTTTGGGGTACGTGGGTATATATAGGAGGAAGAAGTACGTCGGTGGCCGCCCCAAGGGGCCCACAAGATAGGGGGGCGTGCCGAGCCCAGAGGGGTGGGCGCACCCTCCTATCTCCTGGCCGCCTCGATCGCTTCTTGGCTTGCACTCCAAGTCCTCTGGATCACAATCGTTCCAAAAATCACACTCCCGAAGGTTTCATTCCGTTTGGACTCCGTTTGATATTCCTTTTCTTTGAAATACTGAAATAGGCAAAAAACAGCAATACAAACTGGGCCTCCGGTTAGTAGGTTAGTCTAAAAAATGATATAAATATGTAAAATAAAGCCCATAAACATCCAAAAGGGGTAATATAATAGAATGGAACAATTAAAAATTATAGATACGTTGGAGACGTATCACAAGGGAGGCAAGCCACATGCGTGGAGTCCTGAGGAATCAGCCAAAGGTTTACATTCCGGTGCAACAAGACCAAGACCACCAGGACGAAATGACGGAGGTCATCACCGAGCCCACCGCAGCGTCATGACCAGGGGCTTTTCGCAGGCAAAGACCACTTTAGTCAGGATAAGCTGTACTACTTGTCCCCTTTCAAATCCGGCCGTTGTGGGATCCCTTCCCGCCAACATTTGGGAAGAGGACCAAGGCCACTATAAATAGGACTTAGCCACCACCATAGAAAGAGAGATCCAGTCTAATTGACACCCCACCAGCTCTCTTGAGCTCAAGACCACCTCACCTCCTGAGGCCAGTTCATCAACCGTACTAGTTCATCCTCAGCGCTTCGAGGCAATCCACCAAAATGCTGGAGTAGGGTATTACACCGCAAGGTGGCCCAAACTAGGATAAACTGTTGTGTCCCTCTGTCTCTTTAAGCTCGTCGCGCTAGGCTGAGGAGGATCGCGAGTAGGCAGGCTGGATAGGTTGAGATCTCCGCACACACCCCAGAGTTCGAACCTTTGAAGGGTTTGTGGAACCCATAATCCGACATTTGGCGCGCCGGGTAGTGGTGCGTCGGATCTTCTCTTCCATCGATCGATCAACCGTCACTCCGACACCAACATCGCTGACGCACGTAGAGCTCGCGTCGAGCGTTGGGCCGCAGTCGCCGCTCGCGTTGCTCAGACGTCTCCGGTGGGCGATGGTTGTGTTCGCCGTGCTTCGCCTCCAGTTGCGAACGCAACCACGGGCCCTGCCGGGCACGAGCAACAAGTTTCTTCGCTGCACCCTTCGGTGCGCCGTGATGATAACCCGCAAGTATATGGGATGGTTGTTGCCTCTTTCGATAAGTAAGAGTGTCGAACCCAACAAGGAGCTAAAGGTAGAAAAAATACTCTCTGAAGTCCTACCGGCCACTGATACGACTCTACGCACGCTTGACGTTCGCTTTACCTAGAAGAAGTATGAAACTAGAAGTACTTTGTAGGTGTTGTTGGATAGGTTTGGAAGATAATATAGAGTACGTAAATAAAAAGTAGGGGTTGTTTAGATAAATATGCAATAAAGTAAACGTAGCGAGCAGAAAAGTGGTGGTAGGAGTTGTGGAATTGTCCCTAGGCAATTGACTACGTTACTAGACCGGTAATCACTATTGCAATTCTATTTGAGGGAGAGGCATAAGCTAACATACTTTCTCTACTTGGATCATATGCACTTATGATTGGAACTCTAGCAAGCATCCGCAAATACTAAAGATTCATTAAGGTAAAACCCAACCATAGCATTAAAGTATCAAGTCCCCTTTATCCCATACGCAAACAACCTACTTACTCGGGTCTGTGCTTCTGTCACTCACGCCACCCACCATAAGCAAATCATAAACATATTACAAACCCTACAGCAGGAATCCCTCACGCTTGCGCGACACGGAGGGCTCATAGGACAACACCAATAATAAAACATGCAACTCAAACCATCATAGCAATTCATCAATCACCGATAGGACAACAAAAATCTACTCACACATCATAGGATGGCAACACATCATTGGAAAATAATATGAAGCATAACGCACCATGTTCAAGTAGAGGGTACAGCGGGTTGCAGGAGAGTGGACCGCTGTAGATAGAGGGGGGAGGTGATGGACATGTTCGTGAAGATGGCGGAGGTGTTGGTGAAGATCGCGGTGATGATGATGGCCCCCGGCAGCGCTCCGGCGCCACCGGAAGCAAGGGGAAGAGAGGCCCCGTTCTTCTTCTTCTTCCTTGACCTTCTCCCTAGATGGGAGAAGGGTTTCCCCTCTGGTCCTTGGCTCCCATGGCGTGGGAGGGGCGAGAGCCCCTCCGAGATTGGATCTATCTCTCTGTTTCTGCGTTCTGGAATTCTGTCCTGGCACCGTTTCCTTTATATCTGGAGGTCCGTAACTCCGATTGGACTGAAACCTTCGCCCAGATCGTTTTCCAAAAATTAGCTTTCTTGCGGCCAAAGAAGGGCAACAACCGCCTTACGAGTGGCCCACGAGGGTGGGGGCGTGCCCACTTTAAGTGGGCGTGGGCCCCTATCTTGTGGCCACCTCGGGCATCGTATCGCGTTGATTCTTCCTCCCAAAAATCAAAAATATTCCAAAATAATTCTCCGTCCGTTTTTATCCCGTTTGGACTCCGTTTGATATGGGGTTTCTGCGAAACATAAAACATGCAATGAGACAGGAACGGCTTTGAGCCTTTGGATCAATATGTTAGTCCCAAAATTGTATAAAAAGTTGCCAAAAGTATATGAAAGTTGAATAATATTGGCATGGAACAATCAAAAATTATAGATACGACGGAGATGTATCAGCATCCCCAAGCTTAATTCCTGCTCGTCCTCGAGTAGGTCAATGATAAAAAAGATAATTTTTGATGTGGAATGCTACCTAGCATAATCTTGATCATAAGTCTAATCATGGCATGAATATTAAGACACGAATGATTCAAGGCAATAGTCTATCATTTGACATAAAAACAATAATACTTCGAGCATACCAACCAAGCAATTATGTCTTATCGAAATAACATAGCCAAAGAAAGCTCATCCCTACAAAATCATATAGTCTGGATATGCTCCATCTTCATCACACAAAGCATTCAAATCATGCACAACCCCGATGACGTGGCGAGTAATTGGTTCATATTTTTTAACGCGCTTCAGCTTTTTCAACTATTACGCAATACATGAGCGCAAGCCATGGACATAGCACTAAAGGTGGAATAGAATATGATGGTGGAGGTTTATGTGGAGAATACAAAAACGGAGAAAGTCTCACATCGACGCGGCTAATGAATGGGCGATGGAGATGCCCATCAATTGATGTAAATGCGAGGAGTAGGGATTGCCATGCAACGATGCACTAAGAGCTATAAGTGTATGAAAGGCAAACTAGAAACTAAGTGGGTGTGCATCCAACTTGCTTGCTCATGAAGACCTCGGGCGTTTGAGGAAGCCCATCATCGGAATATACAAGCCAAGTTCTATCATGAAAATTCCCACTAGTATATGAAAGTGATAACTCAAGAGACTCTCTATATGAAGAACATGGTGCTACTCTGAAGCAGAAGTGTGGTAAAAGGATAGTAACATTGCCCCTTCTCTCTTTTTCTCTCATTTTTTCTTTTATTTTTCATTTTTTAATTTTTTTCTTTGTTTTTGGTGGGCTTCTTTGGCCTCTTTTTTTATTTGGGCTTCTTTGGCCTCTTTTATTTTTCATAAAGTCTGGAGTCTCATCCCGACTTGTGGGGGAATCATAGTCTCCTTCATCCTTCCCTCACTGGGGCAATGCTCTAATAATGATGATCATCACACTTTTATTGATTTACAACTCAAGAATTACAACTCAAAGCTAGAACAAGATATGACTCTATATGAATGACTCCTGTGGTGTACCGGGATAAGCAATGAATCAAGAGCGACATGTATGAAAATTATGAAGGTGGCCTTGCCACAAATACGATGTCAACTAATTGATCACGCAAAGCAATAAGAGAATGAATGCTCAAGTCATGTATATGATGATGATGGAAGTTACATGACAATATATCTCGAAATGTCTATGGAAATGCCATGATAGGTGGGTATGGTGGCTGTTTTGAGGAAGATATAAGGAGGCTTTTGTGTGATAGAGCGTATCATATCACGGGGTTTGGATGCACCAGCGAAGTTTGTACCAACTCTCAAGGTGAGAAAGGGCAATGCACGGTACCGAAGAGGCTAGCAATGATGGAAGGGTAAAAGTGTGTATAATCCATGGACTTACATTAGTCATAAAGAACTCATGTACTTATTGAAAAAGTTTATTATCCCTCGAAGCAAAGTACTACTACGCATGCCCCTAGGGGGATAGATTGGTAGGAAAAGACCATCGCTCGTCCCCGACTGCCTTTCATATGGAAGACAATCAAAGAACACCTCATGCTCCAACTTCGTTACATAACGGTTCACCATACGTGCATGCTACGGGACTTGCAAACCTCAACACAAGTATTTCTCAATTTCACAATTACTCAACTAGCACGACTCTAATATCACCACCTTTATATCGCAAAACTATTGCTAGGAATCAAACATATCATATTCAGTGATCTACAAGTTTATGTAGGATTTTATGACTAACCATGTGAATGACCAATTCCTGTCATCTCTCTAAATAGATATAAGTGAAGCAAGAGATTTCAATTATTTCTACAAAAGATATGCCCACGCTCTAACGAATATAAGTGAAGTAAAAGAGCATTCTACAAATGGCAGTTTTCTATGTGAAGAGAAACAGGCAATCCAAACTTCAAATGATATAAGTGAAGCACATGAAGCATTCTATAAAGCCATGCTCAAAAGATTTAAGTGAAGTGCAATGAGCCTTCTAAAAATCAACCAAGGACTATCTCATACTAGCATGGTGCATAAAAGAAAAGTGAAAACTAAATGCAAAATACGCTCCAAGACTTGCACATATCGCACGTTCGAAACGAATACGAAAACATATCGATACTTGTTGAAGAAAGAGGGGATGCCTTCCGGGGCATCCCCAAGCTTAGACGCTTGAGTCTCCTTGAATATTTACTTAGGGTGCCTCGGTCATCCCCAAAATTGAGCTCTTGCCTCTCTTCCTTTTCCTCATATCGAGACCTCCTCGTTTAGACAATTCATCCACACAAAACTTCAACAGAAAACAAGGTAAGATCCGTTAGTATAATAAAGCATCACTACTCTAAGTACTGCTGCAAACCAATTCATATTTTGTTTTTGCATTGTGTCTACTATAATATAACTTTTCCATGGCTTAATCCACTAATATAAATTGATAGATTCATCAAAACAAGCAAACTATGCATCAAAAACAGAATCTGTCAAAAACAGAACTGTCCGGAACAATCTGAACATCCACCGTACTTTTGGTACCCAAACAATTCTACCAAAATTAGGAAAAATAAACAAGTTGTATATCAAGAGAGTACAAAAGGAATCATAACCAATTTACGTTCCAGTTAAAAATGTAAAATCGTGTACTACAGACAAAGTTTCTGTCCTGCACCGTACAAACCAACAAGCATTGTAAACATCCTAAAGGCAAACGTTACCACATTATTTTCATAATACAACGGAATTGTACAAGGGGGTAATTATTTTTGATGAAAAGTTTCTGTAATTAAGATTCACAAAGTTTCCGTGAGCATGAACAAAGTTCAAGGAGCTCTCCCACTTCAACAATGCTTGTCTTTCTCACTTTCACTTTCCTTTTTGAAAAGTTTTTAGGTTCCCTTCTTTATTTTGTGTTTTTAAACTATATGAAAGCACTCAACAGAAATAAATGACTCTCTAAAACTTCCGGGTTGTCTCCCTGGCAGCACTTTCTTTAAAGCCATTAAGCTAGGCATATAGTGCTCAAGTAACGGATTCACCCGGATCCCAAGGTATATCAAAGCCAATTTTAATTAACAATGATTTGTAATTTAGTAGTGAGCACAAAGTAACATATATCAAGCAAAGACGAAGTCTAACTCTCTTCCTATGCATCGGCATGTCATAAAAGAACAATTCATGAATACCAAGTAAAGGCCAATGCATAGTATAAGTAGTTTCTTGCAATTCTATTGTGTTGGAAACATAGAGAGGTGGAGATATAGTTCCTCTCTCATAATAATTGCAAGTAGAAGCATCAAGCGTATGCATATTATATCTATCAAAATCATCATGTGCAACGGTAAAAGGCAACCCATCAATATAATCCTTACTAAGAGCAAACTTCTCCGATATAGTGTAGTCGGGAGAATTCACAAAGATAATAGAACTATCATGCATGGGTGCAATAGCAACAATTTCATGTTTAACATAAGGAACTATAGCAAGTTCATCTCCATAAGCATAATTCATAATGGCATCTTGGCCACAAGCATAACAAGCATCATCAAAAAGGGATATTTCAAGAGAATCAACGAGATCATAGCAATCATCCTTCGGTAAGCACGAAGGGGAATTAAACAATGTATGAGTTGAAGAGTTACTCTTATTAGAAGGTGGGCACGGGTGATCAATCCGCTCTTCCTCCTTTTGTTCTTCGCTCTCCTCATCTTCTTTTTCATCCACTGAGCTCACAGTTTCATCAATTTCTTCTTTCATAGGTTCCTGCAAAATATTAGTCTCTTCTTGGACAGCGGAGACTTTCTCAATAAATGCATTAATATTGTAATTGTATTCATAATTTTCATAGCAATATCTAAGTATAGCAAGATTTTCAGGCCTATAAACACCATCATCATCAAAAGCTTCATACTTTTCAAACAAAGATTCAATTTCATAAGAAGCCTTAAAAGCAACAAATTCTTCTACTTGTTCAGCATCATAGTAATAATATATACCATTAGCATAAGAAGCTAAGGTTTCATTATCCTTAAATTTTCATGAAAAGGGAAGGTGTGGAGCCTTCATCCTAGAGCAACAAGTAATATCATATCTCAAGCATAGATCCTGAGCATACCAACACAACATATTAATTTGATCCCATAATAGTTTCCCTTTTTGTGTAAAGCGATAATCCCCAAAGTATTCACGTTGATCCAATGTGTCTCCCATTATAAAGTTGAATGGGGTTTTCTCAAGATTACCAAAGTAGTACATAATATCTTTCACATAATGAGAATCGAGGGTTTTAGGAGCTACCCCGTCTCCATGAGTAGCAAGTACACCTAATTTTTTGGTATTTCGTGTTCCATATCCATAAGTAAAGATAGAGAACTAAGAAGAGCAAATAAAAATTACATAGTGATAAAGCAAACAGGCACACACGAGAATATTCACCCCACACTATGACTCCTCGGCAACGGTGCTAGAAAAAGGTCTTGATAACCCACAAGTATACGGGATAGTTGTAGCCTCTTTCGATAAGTAAGAGTGTGAAAGTGCATCTATCCCTAGGTGGTTTTGGTAATTCATAACAACATATAGCTCATTGAGCTAATGCTATTCCAAGATTATTATTTCAGGAAAGCTCCATGAATGGCATGGCATGGATGATGAAAGTGGATCCCTCAAAATACTAATGACAAAGGATTGGCTCAAGCTCAAAAGCTCAAAAGTCCTAGTAGTCATACTAGGTGGTCTACGCACGTTTAGATTTATAATTTTTCATGTCTCGTGTTTGCCGTACTGCCACGACTGTTGATGAATAGACGGTAAGTTATTCATGGGAAATCCTTTGTTGAGTGCATGTGAGAGAGAGAGAGAGAGATAGCATGCGTGTGTGATATGTGTAGAGACTGAGGCAATGATAAGAGATTCTTTGTGTCTCTGCATGGAGGATATAGAGAGACATGTGCATGGAGCTTTGTGTTGTGTAACATGGAGACACATAGACATAATCAGAGAGTGAGTATGTGAGATACACATGCGGACATGGGGAGAGATGTGTGAGTTAGAGAGATGGAAAATTTTGGTGTGCATCTGAGCTAGAGAGAGGGGTGGATATATACTGAAAATGCAACTATCCCTAGGTGGTTTTGGTAATTCATAACAACATATAGCTCATTGAGCTAATGCTATTCCAAGACTATTATTTCAGGAAACCTCAATGAATGGCATGGCATGGATGATGAAAGTGGATCCCTCAAAATACTAAGGACAAAGGATTGGCTCAAGATCAAAAGCTCAAGACTCTTCATTTTACATTTTAGTGATCCAAGATCACATTGAGTCTATAGGAAAAGCCAATACTATCAAGGAGGTATGAGGTGTTGCTTAATGAGCCTCTTGCTTCATGTGCTTTGTGATATGCTCCAAAAGCCCTCAGCTACTTTCTCACATCCACAAATGACCTAAACCTAAAGCCAAAATCGGTCACACCAATTCTTTCTATCCGGCGCCACCGAGTTCAAATGTCATAGCCAGTGCCACAAATCCTAGGCAAATCTGTCCTACCGATAGGGATCTCGGTCTCATCGAGATGGGATTGTAATCTCTCTGTTTCCCTTCATAAGGTTTCGGTCTAACTGAAGTGAGCGATCGGTCCCACCGAGATTGCAATGTAAATTCTTTGCTTCCTTTTTGTAACATTTCGATCTCACCGAAAGGAGCAAATCTGTCCCACCGAGTTTACCTGACCAACTCTCTGGAAAGCTTATTACCAAAATCGGTCCCACCGAGTTTGTGTAATCGGTTTTACCGAGATTACGTTACGCCCTAACCCTAACCGAATCAGTCCTACCAAGTTGCATGTCAGTCCCATCAAAAATCCTAACGGTCACTAGCTTTACTAGATCGGTCTGACCGAGTCTGTTGAATCGGTCCCACCGAGTTTGGTAAATTGTGTGTAACGGTTAGATTTTGTGTGGAGGCTATATATACCCCTCGACCTCCTCTTCATTCGTGGAGAGAGCCATCAGAACAAACCTACACTTCCAACTTACCATTTCTGAGAGAGAACCACCTACTCATGTGTTGAGAACAAGATATTCCATTCCTACCATATGAATCTTGATCTCTAGCCTTCCCCATGTTGCTTTCCACTCAAATTTTCTTTCCACCAGATCCAAATCCTATGAGAGAGAGTTGAGTGTTGGGGAGACTATCATTTGAAGCACAAGAGCAAGGAGTTCATCATCAACGCACCATTTGTTACTTCTTGGAGAGTGGTGTCTCCTAGATTGGCTAGGTGTCACTTGGGAGCCTCCGACAAGATTGTGGAGTTGAACCAAGGAGTTTGTAAGGGCAAGGATATTGCCTACTTCGTGAAGATGTACCGCTAGTGAGGCAAGTCCTTCGTGGGTGATGACCATGGTGGGATAGACAAGGTTGCTTCTTCATGGGTGGAGCCCTCTGTGGACTCGCGCAACTGTTACCCTTCGTGGGTTGAAGTCTCCATCAACGTGGATGTACGATAGCACCACCTATCGGAACCACGCCAAAAACATCCGTGTCTCCAATTGCATTTAAATCCTCCAAACCCTTCCCTTTAATTTCTTGCAAGTTCCATGCTTTAATTTCCGCTGCCTATATACTCTTTGGATGCTTGCTTGAACTATGTGATGATTGCTTGACTTGTCCTAAAATAGCTAAAATCTGCCAAACTCTAAAATTGGGAAAAGTTTAAGTTTTTAATTGGTCAAGTAGTCTAATCACCCCCCCTCTAGACATACTTCAAGGTCCTACATGTGGTATTAGAGCTTTGGTCTCCATTTGCTTTGATTTCCATAGCTTTTGGTGGTCATAGCCTTGGTTTCACAACCTAGGAGAGTATGGCGTCTAGTGAAGGAAGTTATCACCGTAGAGGTCCTTACTTTTATGGTACTAATTTTGCTAGTTGGATGCATAAGATGAAAATGCATATTCTCGGACATAACCCCGCCGTTTGGGCAATTATTTGTATTGGCTTGCGAGGTGAATTCTTTGATGGGAGAGAACCGAATCGTGAAGCTGATGCGGAAGAATTGAAGATCCTGCAATACAACGCTCAAGCTTGTGATATCATCTTCAACGGATTGTGCCCTGAAGAATTCAACAAAATCAGCCGTCTTGAGAATGCAAAGGAAATTTGGGATACTTTGATTGATATGCATGAAGGTACCGACTCCGTCAGGGAATCCAAGTTGGATGTGCTCCAAAGTCAGCTTGACAAGTTCAAAATGAAGGATGGTGAAGGTGTCGCTGAAATGTACTCTAGGCTTGCACTTATCACAAATGAGATTGCCGGCTTATGGAGTGAAGAAATGACCGACAAATTCATCATCAAGAAGATCCTAAGAGCATTGGATGGAAAGTATGATACCGTGTGCACATTGATCCAAATGATGCCAAACTACAAAGATCTCAAGCCAACGGAAGTCATTGGAAGAATTGTTGCTCATGAGATGTCTCTCAAGGATAAGGAGGAACTTCACAACAAGTCAAGTGGTGCTCACAAAGCCTCAAGTCAAGCCCCCGCATCATCAAGTTAGAAACAAACCTTCAATGAAGAATTGAGCTTAATGGTGAAGAACTTCAACAAATTCTACAAGAGTAGAAGCAAAGAAAGAAGCTCCAAGTCAAGGTCTTACAATGATAAGAGATCTTCTAGTCAAGAGCGAAATTGCTACAATTGTGGGAGACCCGGACACTATTCCAATGAGTGTACGGCACCCTACAAAAGAAGAGAAGATTCTCCAAAAAGAAGAAGCAAAAGAGAAGAATCACCATCGAGAGAGAGGAGGAGTAGAGATGATCGTTATGAACAAAGACCCTCACGGAGAAGCAAGGATTCGGAAAGGAAGGACAAGTCATCAAGGAGCTACACAAAACGAAGACATCAAGCTCATGTTGGTGAATGGGTATCCAGCTCCGACTCCGACAATCACTCTGAGAGAAGCTATCACTCCGACTCCGAATATACTCAAGATGAAGGTGCTGTCGGTCTAGCACTTGTGTCAACCAACTCCTATGACATATTTGATTCACCAAATGAAGGAATTGGAAGATGCTTCATGGCCAAAGGTCCAAAGGTAACACATCCTGAGTATGTTGATTTCGATAGTGATGAATATGACTTGCTTGTGGATGATGATTTACTTGTTGACAACTCTAGTGATGAGTACTATGATGAAACGCCAATTAATCATGATAATCAAGATAAAACAAATGACAATGATAAGGAGAAGATTGAGCTTCTAACTAAAGAACTAAACACTCTTAAGTTAGCTCATGAAACTATCTTCGAAGATCATCGAGAACTTTTAAGGGCTCATGAGAAGTTACGCTTTGAAAAGCTCAATCTTGAGCAAGAGCATGAGTTCTTAAAAGCAATCAATGATGATCTCCGAAAGAAAAGTTCTTCTTACATTGCCAAGCGTTTTCTCTTATCTACTTACATGCTCAAGTCAAGTCTAGTAACAAGTACAAGAAAGATCCTTCCTCTAGTAGTAACAATAATAATGTCAAATCCAATATTGTTGCTTCTAGTAGTTCTCTTGATTCCACTAATGATTCTATTAGCCAAGTTACACTTGAGCATGAAAATAGCTTATTGAAGGGAATTATAGAGAAAGGTGTTTACAAGAGCCTTGCCGGGAGTAAGCAATTCGAGGAAATTGTACGCAAGCAAGGAAGGCACCGGAAGAATCAAGGTGTTGGTTTTGAACGAAAGTTCAATGCCAATGGAGTTGAGTGGGAAGAAGATAAATACCCCAAGACGAAGTTTGTTCCTCAGCAAGAGAAGTATGATCCTACTCCTTCAAAGGAACACAAGCACAAGATGATCTTCCACCACAAGACCACAAGAACAAAGGCAAGGACAAGCTTCAACAAGAGATTGATGCATTTGAAGAAGCACCTAAGGCCTCGTTCAAGTGGGTTCCCAAGACTACGTCAAGTTCTACTTCATCAAGTACAACTACAAATCCAAGGATTCCCATCAAGATGAAGAAGAACTAGAGAGTTCTTGAGGGTGACTCCGCCAACATTCTTCACTCATATCATTATGGCAAGGACAAGTGCAATCAACTTCCACATCTTTCACTATTTCAAGGAGTCACAAACCCTCATGTTGGTAAGGCAAGGGACAAGGTAACCTAATGATTTCATGGACATCATCTTGGGTGTGCATCACTCTATGTCTATGGATATTCTTGTTTGTTCCTTGTGGGACTAACCCATGTAGGTATTGAAAGTGCAACTCACTCCAAAGGATTGCTCCACATGATCTATATCAACATTGAGCATCCACATCTTCAACACCTACATGAATTCATCATCGACAAAACCCAAGGTTAGTTCATCCTTCTAAAAGGGGATCTCACATCTAGGGGAGCTTAACTTTAAGAATTGAGTCAAAGCAACTATAATGGTGTGAACACATCAATGCATTATGTAAAAGTGGTAACCCCACTTGAGCTTAAACGATGAGTATGACCTATGATCAAATATTTTCATTTGACTCCTAAGTCAATATACTCATATATAGATGACCTAGTCATCACCAATTGTTTGATAGATGCTAGAATTGGTTGTGCATGTTTTGCCACATATTTCATTTGCCATCTTATTGTGTGAGCATGTTGGTGCATATTTTACTCATTCAAGGACATCCACTTGTTGTTTTGATTGATTGGCTTCTTTTCCTCTTGCCAAGTGGATGGACAAGAATGCCTAAGAACCTTCTCTAGCTATCTATGCTTTTCTCGATTCAAACTCTATTCATGCTACATCACAAAATTTGATCAAGTCAGATTCGAACCACTCTGTGTGAGGAGCACTAGGATTACCCGATTCGTCATAGACTTAAACTTCCAAAACTTCTTTGTGATTCTTGGTCTGACCAATTCCTCCATTTTGGTCCTACCGAGATCATTAAGTCAATATAGGTTTTCAATCTCGGTGCAACCGATTTGAACCTTTCGGTCACACCGAGTTGCTGTAACTGTACACAGTTATGCATCTCGGTGCCACCGAGTTGTTCCACTTGGTCACACCGATAGGGTCGGGCTATATATAGTCACGGGCAAAAATTTGGAAATTTCTCGGAAACCTCTTCGCCCGCACAATAGCTCGCTCTGCCATCAGGGTCTCCGGATCGTCTCCTCGTCGCCAGCCGCCTCCTGTCGCTGGTCTCCGCGACCGTCAACGGATTTCAACCCCGCCGTTGCCGCCGTAGTGAGTTCATCGCCAAGCTAGGGTATGGACTCGATCACTGTGCTATCCTCGTCCGATTCCTAGCACATTGTGTTCTCAATGATTCTTGTCACGATTGAAACACTCCTATCCAGTCAATGCAATCCGTAGATTAGATGAGATTTGACAATTTAGGGTTAGGTTTCCGTCGAAACCATCTCGGACCCACCGAGTTGAAAAACTCGGTCCCACCGATTTGGCTAACGCCACTGCACTAGTAACTCTCGGTCTGACCGAGAATTGCTAATCAGTGAGACCGATTTTAGGACTTTGTGAAACCCTAGCATTCTCGGTGCCACCGAACTATAACTCGGTCCAACCGAGTTCATCAGTTTAGGTTCCAAAATTGCTTCGGTATCACCGAGTTTGAAAATTGGTTGATCCAAATGCTTTCTGTGGAAAACTAAAACTGAATTTTTGAATCATTCTTTTGCAAAAATCTCTGCATTTTGTGATGCTCATCCACTCTATCTCATCTATAACTCTTCACAGGGTCAGCAGTCAGTGTTTGCAGCATGTCAGACGAAAGTGACAGTCAGAACAGGTCAGAAGAGCAGATTCACATGAGTGAGGGCACTAGTCCCTCCAGTTCTTCAGATGAAGGCAGCAGAAGCACTCCTAGCAATTTGCCTAAAGCTGCCACCAGGCAAAGGAAGAAGAGAACCTCAGATTCTGAGGATGAGGACTATGTGGCAGCTGAAGATGAGGCTACTTCCAAGAAGGTAGTGCTCAAAAAGGAGTATGCCTCAACACATAACACTAAACCTAGACTCAATAGGAAGGTTCCTGCCAAGAGGACACCTATGCTGAAGGTCAGAGGATCTACTCAAGTGCCAGAAAAGTCTGAACCCAAAGAGGCACCTGCAAAGAAAGTCACAACTTCCAAATCCAAGAAAGTTTCCACTAGAGAAACTATGAAGTTTACCATGGAATCAGAAGATGAAGCTGCTCAGGATAAGAAGAAGAAGAGAGCCAGAACCACTACTGCCCAGGTTCTTGGAAATCCCTCAATGAGGAGAGACTCTGAAGAGGAAGAAGAGGTTGCTACTCCAGCACCCTCTACTTCAACTGAAGCCTTCGTTCTTGGAGTCATCCGGACACCACCACCTGAAGATCAAGCCTGAGAGTCGATCTAGCACTATGCATTTTCTATGAACTTTTTGGTAACTTGTTGCCAAAGGGGGAGAAAAATGTATAGATCATAGGCTTCTCGAGAGAGAGTGTTGCTTTTGTTCTCTTTTGCTTTGCTTTGGTGGTTAAACTTGTTTGCTTTTGATTGCTTGAGATACTATGCTATTTTTGTGAGACATTGATGATCATGTGTTTGATCATAAGCTACACTTATGCATGTTTGATGATATTATCTTATCTATCCTATGTGATCATTCACTTTGCTTGGTGATGAGTGCATGTATTCAATCTTTATCATTTTGAGCGCTCCACCAAGATGTACGTGACATGGAAGAGTAACCCATGAGCCTAATTCCTTGTGCATTTGCAGTCCAAAGCAAATCTTAAACAATGCACAAATTTAGGGGGAGCTCTTGCTTATCACATACTTCTCAAAGCGACGATGTTTTTAATCTTATTATCATTTGTCGAAGCTTTGATCTATATGTTGTCATCAATTACCAAAAAGGGGGAGATTGAAAGTGCAACTATCCCTAGGTGGTTTTGGTAATTCATAACAACATATAGCTCATTGAGCTAATGCTATTCCAAGATTATTATTTCAGGAAAGCTCAATGAATGGCATGTCATGGATGATGAAAGTGGATCCCTCAAAATACTAATGACAAAGGATTGGCTCAAGCTCAAAATCTCAAGACTCTTCATTTTACATTTTAGTGATCCAAGATCACATTCAGTCTATTGGAAAAGCCAACACTATCAAGGAGGGATGAGGTGTTGCTTAATGAGCCTCTTGCTTCATGTGCTTTGTGATATGCTCCAAAAGCCCTTAGCTACTTTCTCACATCCACAAATGACCTAAACCTAAAGCCAAAATTGGTCACACCAATTCTTTCTATCCGGCGCCACCGAGTTCAAATGTCATAGCCACTGCCACAAATCCTAGGCAAATCGGTCCTACCGATAGGGATCTCGGTCTCACCGAGATGGGATTGTAATCTCTCTGTTTCCCTTCGTAACGTTTCGGTCTAACCGAAGTGAGCGATCGGTCCCACCGAGATTGCAATGTAAATTCTCTGTTTCCTTTTTGTAACATTTCGGTCTCACTGAAAAGAGCAAATCGTTCCCACCGAGTTTACCTGACCAACTCTCTGGAAAGCTTATTACCAAAATCAGTACCACCGAGTTTGTGTAATCGGTCTTACCGAGATTACGTTATGCCCTAACCCTAACCGGATCGGTCCTACTGAGTTGCATGTCAGTCCCACCGAAAGTCCTAACGGTCACTAGGTTTACTAAATCGGTCCGACCGAGTCTGTTGAATCGGTCCCACCGAGTTTCGTAAATTGTGTGTAACGGTTAGATTTTGTGTGGAGGCTATATATACCCCTCCACCTCCTCTTCATTCGTGCAGAGAGAGCCATCATAACAAACATACACTTCCAACTTACCAATTCTAAGAGAGAACCACCTACTCATGTGTTGAGACCAAGATATTCCATTCCTACCATATGAATCTTGATCTCTAGCCTTCCCCAAGTTGCTTTCCACTCAAATCTTCTTTCCACCAGATCCAAATCCTATGAGAGAGAGTTGAGTGTTGGGGAGACTATCATTTGAAGCACAAGAGCAAGGAGTTCATCATCAACGCACCATTTGTTACTTCTTGGAGAGTGGTGTCTCCTAGATTGGCTAGGTGTCACTTGGGAACCTCCGACAAGATTGTGGAGTTGAACCAAGGAGTTTGTAAGGGCAAGGAGATCGCCTACTTCGTGAAGATGTACCGCTAGTGAGGCAAGTCCTTCGTGGGTGACGACCATGGTGGGATAGACAAGGTTGCTTCTTCATGGGTGGAGCCCTCCGTGGAATCGCACAACCGTTACCCTTCGTGGGTTGAAGTCTCCATCAACGTGGATGTACGATAGCACCACCTATCGGAACCACGCCAAAAACATCCATGTCTCCAATTGCGTTTAAATCCTCCAAACCCTTACCTTTACTTTCTTGCAAGTTGCATGCTTTAATTTCCGCTGCCTATATACTCTTTGCATGCTTGCTTGAATTGTGTGATGATTGCTTGACTTGTCCTAAGATAGCTAAAATCTGCCAAACTCGAAAATTGGGAAAAGGTTAAGTTTTTAATTGGTCAAGTAGTCTAATCACCCCCCCCCTCTAGACATACTTCAAGGTCCTACAGAGTGTCGAACCCAAAGAGGAGCTAAAGGTAGAACAAATACTCTCTCAAGTCCTATCGGCCACTGATACGACTCTACGCACGCTTGACGTTCACTTTACCTAGAACAAGTATGAAACTAGAAGTACTTTGTAGGTGTTGTTGGATAGGTTTGCAAGATAATAAAGAGTACGTAAATAAAAAATAGGGTCTGTTTAGACAAAGATGCAGTAAAGTAAATGTAGCGAGTGTGGAAAAGTGGTGGTAGGAGTTGTGGAATTGTCCCTAGGCAATTAACTACGTTACTAGACCGGTAATCACTATTGCAATTCTATTTGAGGGAGAGGCATAAGCTAACATACTTTATCTACTTGGATCATATGCACTTATGATTGGAACTCTAGCAAGCATCCGCAAATACTAAAGATTCATTAAGGTAAAACCCAACCATAGCATTAATGTATCAAGTCCCCTTTATCCCATACGCAAACAACCTACTTACTCGGTCTGCGTGCTTCATCACTCACGCCACCCACCATAAGCAAATCATAAACATATTGCAAACCCTACAGCGGGAATCCCTCACGCTTGCGCGACACGTAGGGCACAATAAGACAGCACCAATAATAAAACATGCAACTCAAACCAATCATAGCAATTCATCAATCACCGATAGGACAACGAAAATCTACTCAGACATCATAGGATGGCAACACATCATTGGAAAATAATATGAAGCATAAAGCACCATGTTCAAGTAGAGGGTGCAGCGGGTTGCGGGAGAGTGGACCACTATAGATAGAGGGGGGAAGGTGATGGAGATGTTGGTGAAGATGGCGGAGGTGTTGGTGAAGATCGCAGTGATGATGATGCCCCCCGGCAGCGCTCCGGCGCCACCGGAAGCAAGGGGGAGATAGGCCCCCTTCTTCTTCTTCTTCTTCCTTGACCTTCTCCCTAGATGGGAGAAGGCTTTCCCCTCTGGTCCTTGGCTCCCATGGCGTGGGACGGGCAAGAGCCCCTCCGAGATTGGATCTATCTCTCTGTTTCTGCGTTCTGGAATTCTGCCCTGGTACCGTTTCCTTTATATCTGGAGATCTGTAACTCCGATTGGATTGAAACCTTCGCCCAGATCGTTTTGCCAAAAATTAGCTTTCTTGCGGCCAAAGAAGGGCATCAACCGCCTTACGAGTGGCCCACAAGGGTGGGGGGCGCACCGTGGGCCCCTATCTCGTGGCCACCTCGGGCATCGTATCGCGTTGATTCTTCCTCCCCAAAATCAAAAATATTCCAAAATAATTCTCCGTCCGTTTTTATCCGTTTGGAGTCCGTTTGATATGGGGTTTCTGCGAAACATAAAACATGCAACACACAGGAACTGGCACAGGATCAATATGTTAGTCCCAAAAATAGTATAAAAAGTTGCCAAAAGTATATGGAATTTGAATAATATTGGCATGGAACAATCAAAAATTATAGATACGACGAAGACGTATCACGTGACAGGCGCACCGCCACTCCGTCGCTAACCCCAGCAGCTTCATCCCCCCACGCGCGTCACGGCCCGGTGAACGTGCAGGCCGCCCTGCTCATGGTGCGGGAGCTCCTTCGCTACCACCCGGTCGACGACTTATACGAGGAGTGGCTCAAGCGGGTCGCTGAGCTCGTCAGCGCGGCTGGGGGCTCCACTACACCGGCCCGCTCGCTGCCCCAGCAGCTGCCTATCGCGGGCGACGTGGCTCACGGGGCTTGTACACCACCTCCGGCCTAGGGCGTCATCATCGAGCCAAGGCGTGCGGCACCACGTCACGACCCACTGTGCCAGGTGCCTGCACGGGAAGAGGCGAGCTGCTAGGTGGTGCAGCGGCCTTAAGGGGAGGCACGCGTGCTTCCTGCACCCCCACGCCAAGCCCGCGTGCCGCCACAGGAGGTGGCGACGCATGTGCACCAGGACTAGGTCCCACCTCCTCGTCGGGCCCAGTGCCCACAGCAGGATGTCGCGCGTTCACCTCGGAGCTCCGCAACATTGTCTGGCCGAGCAAGTTCAAGCCTGACCTGCCCCCACGCTACGACGGCACTGCCGACCCCGCCGAGTTCCTGCAGCTCTAAGAGCTGAGCATCAAGGCGGCCATCGGCGATGAGAAGATCATGGCGGACTAGTTACCTATGGCCCTCAAGGATGTCGCACGTTCTTGGCTACCGAATCTCCCCGTGGGAGCGGTCTCTTCCTGGGAGGAGATGCACAACCGCTTCATCGCCAACTTCCAGGGCACTCGCGACCGTCTATTGGCCGTGGGTAACCTGCGTCGCATCAACCAGCAACCAGGAGAGACCCTGCAGAAGTACATCCAGCGCTTCAACAACGTTCGGCTCAAGATCCCCAAGGTTTCGGACGAGGCCATCATTTCAGCATTCACTGATGGCGTCGCGATGTCAAGATGAAGGATGAGCTCGCCATCCTTCAGGACCTCTGCACGGCTTGGAGATGTTCAACATGGCAAACAAGTGTGCAAGGTCTGAGGAGGGGCACCTCCTCCTCGAGCTCCCCGATGCTGACCCCGAAGACAAGAAGGCCAAGCCAAGGACGTAAAGAGCAAAGGGCGGACGCGCTTGCTGCCGAGCCAAAGATGAAGCATGGCTATGACCACCCCAAGTCGTCCAAAGGAAACCGACCATTCTGCGTCTTCCACAACGTCCATAGCCACAACACCAACGACTGTCAGGAGCTCAGGGCACTCCGCGACGGGCGCCTCGGTCGATGCCCCGAGCGCAACTATCGAGGCTACGGCCGTGGAGGTGGCCGAGGTGGAGGACGCTTGGATGGATGCGACAATCGCCAGGAGTGGTGTGGCCATCCTCGGGAGGACCGTTGGCAGGGCGAACCTCGCGAGGGGCTTGGAGGGAGCAGCCTCGCGAGGAGCACCCTCAAGGCAATGCCGTTCCTCCTAAACTGCCTCCACCACTAAGAAGGAATGAAGATCATCACCAGGATAAGGGGGCTGGGGGCTTCCAAGAGCTACGAGCCATCGACTGCATCCTGGGAGGCTCACAGGCCCCCGCTTTTCACCGCATCTTCAAGCAGTTCACGCGCGAGGTGAACATAGCGCTCCTGTGGCCACGAGCACCTATGGGGCACGGGGGCCCCTTCTAGTCCGGCAAGGGGGCGGAGGCCATGCGCAGAGCAGATCGAGGTCGGGCACGCGGGGGAGACGGGCAATTTTTACCCAGCTTCAGAGCTCTCCGGAGAGATAAAACTCCTACTGCTGCTTTGTGTTTGTATTTGATCTTGCTCGAGAGTGAGCGTATGGTGGTATGCGTGTGCCGAATGGACCCAATCCCTTCTACGTGCGCATGGGCCTCCCTTTTATAGTCTGAAGGGGGTACGAACAGGTGGCAGCATAAGAAGAGGGGGTAGAAAGGTAAAAATGCAGGTTGGTGCAACAGTGACCAACAGTGTCCCCTACCTAACTCTGACGGCAGGGGACAAGGGCATTTAGTGCCCGTTCGGTCGCCCCAACAGTGTAAAGAAATGACCGTTAGGTGAGCCACCGGTTGCCACGATGGCGTCTCTGTCAGCTCCGCTTGCCACCTCGCTTCGCATGGCTGCGAACGCCGCCACGCGCCTGGGATGGCCCTCGGGTGACACGCCGCTGGATGTGCTGGATTTTGGGTGGCCGCCTTGCCACGGCAAGTGCCTTGCCGCGGCCCTTCTCTTGTCGTGCCGGCAAGCTTGCCGACCGCCGGCCTTGCCGGACGCTGGGCGCCGCGGCAAGTCTTTTGGAGATGCCTTGGTCGGCCTTCCCGGCAAGCTCCTCTTGCCGGGGCCTTTGTTTTCTTGGTTAATACTTTGTTCTTGAATGGTAGTAATAGGAAATGACGGAGGGTCTTGGCGGGCGTCCGGCAAGCATTGCCGCGGGGTGCTATGACCGCCCGTGCACAAGTTCGGGGTACTAAGGTACCCCTACTTTAGTACACCGATAGGAGCCCCCGGGCCTGGGCCATACACGATGCCGAGCGTTGTTGGGCCAGGCCCAAAAGCGTCTGCAGACGCAGCGTGGCTGGGGCCACAGAATCGGACTCCGTGCTCACGCGTCCTCCCTGCGGCGCGTGTCGATTTGCGGCATCGTGGGAGGCATGGGTGGTGTGTGCGATCTTCATATGCGTCCACCCCGTGATCACGGGCAGGCGAGGTCACTTCATCCGTCGCCCCGGCTTCGCCTCCTCGCCACGCGGCTCCCATGCTGGCGTGGGGTGCGTGGCGGCGAAGGTGGGAGACCGAGCCGTCCAGGGTGGAGATGGTGGGTCGGCCCCGTTCCTCTTCCCTCACCGTGCTCTGATTGGCTGAGCGGGGCGGTCGAGCCCCATCTCGCTCCTTAAAAAGGGCGGAAGGGGAGCGCAAAAATCCCGCACTTCCTCTTCTTCCTCTTTCTTCAACTCGCTACTCTTCCTCCCATCTCGCCATGGAGGAGGGAACCTGGTCCTTCATCCGTGGCGGCGAGGGTCGCCAGCAGGCAGCGCGCCTCTCCCTATCCTGCGCCTGCGGTGGCGGAGCCGGCCGTGAGAGGAAGAGGGAAGGGACGAGGCCGTGGACGAGGTCGAGGGCGTGGTCGGAGCGCTCGGGGGAGAGGCGGCCGGGGTGGTGCGCCACCCCCGTCTCCGCCGGCGGCTCCTCTCCTCGAGGCGGTCCACACCGGGGACGACCCCTGGGAGTTCTTCGTCAGGCTGCGCCGGGCACCTCGTCGCCGCCTCCGGCTCCCGGCCCCGTTCGCGAGCGCGATGGAGCCGGACCAGCCCGAGATGTTGGAGTTGCGCATGAGGGGCTGCGGGATCAGCGGCACTCGAGTTAGTGTCGTATCCCCAGCCCCCGGCGTGATGTACTTCGATTGAGGGTGGAAGACGTTCGCCCGCATCCACAGCTTGACGGCGGGGTTTACCCTCCATTTTAAGTTAATGGAGGGCAACCTTCTCGCCGTCAAGGTCTTCGGGGACTCCGGCACCCGGGCGAGATGCTGCATGGATAGCTCCTCCGATAGCGAAGGCCCCTCCTCGAGCGAGAGTGACGAGGAGGGGAGCGACAACGACAACGAGGACGGCGGGTCCGGCTAGGCGCCGGACGCCGCCTCGCGCGCCACCGGCGACCCCATCATCCGGGTTGCCGGCCTTCTGAACTCCCAGGGGCCGTCTCCTTGGGCGGCTGGCGTAGGGAGGCTGCGGAAGAGGAAGAGGGGTGGCGGCAAGGCCGTTAAGTCGGAGTACGAGGGCGAGGTGCCCTCGACAGCATGCTGACGTCCTGCCGCCCCGTCTTCGAGCTCTGCCTCCGGCGCCTCCGTCTCCGCAAGCTCCTGGCCGGCCCCCGGGATGTTCTCTTGGTGTCTTCTGGCACCCGTAGCTCACCTAGGCGCCCCTTTTGCCCTCCCCGGCAAGCTTCTCTTGCCGGGGCCTCCTTGACCTACCTCCTGAAGAGAGAAATAGGAGAGGGATTACGGGCATCTTATCTTTTAATTTGTAAGCCTTCGGGCCTTAGCTGCATTTAAAATTTGTAATCCTCGCTATCATGTTTTTCATCCTCCATGGACTTGTACTAAATTGGGATATTTTTAATGAAAAGAGGGGAATGCTTGCCGGATTATGTCCTTTACTTGATTTTGTGCCTTGTATGGTCCCACCCCACGCTTCTAGGGAACTTGCCGGCGCAAACACACTTGCTGAGTGCGGAACGTCAGCAGCCCGCTGGCGGTGTTGCTTCCGGCAAGAAACCTTGTCGGGCCAGTTGCAGTGCGCTTGTATTGTTGAGCGGACTCGGAAACAAATCAAGGGCGCAACTTGGCCGCGACTTGGCTCCTCCGCGCACGGGTTTTTTTACAAGGCACACTCGTTCAAGGACGCGGCCTCGCTTTCCCCAGTCCATAAGAGTATGCATGATGAGGGATGAAAAACTTATCTAATACCGCAGCCCCCGGCGACTCTAGCTCGCCGGGGATGAATCTTGGCATTTGCAGCTCCCGCCAACTCTGGCTCTGCCGAGACCTAGGTGCCGGTGCGCCTTTCCTTGCCCTTGTCGCTGACGCTGCGGCATCCGGGGATCCTGGCCTGCCGCGAAGGAACTTCGGTACTTGCAGCCCCCAGCAAAACCGGTTTGCCGGGGCCCCTGCGCCAGTGCGCCCTTCTGGTTTTCCCTTGTCGCTGTTATTATAGTCACGAAAATAACTGAGACAGCGCTGTAATAAGTTACTCTTTCGTGGCGTGACTATTTAGGTTGGGCAACGCAATGCCATGCTTCGCCCTTCGTATGTTTGCACTCTACGCTTTTTAGGGGACTTGCCGGCGCTAACACAGCAGCCCGCTGGCGGTGTTGCCTCCGGGAAGAAACCTCATCGGGCTAGTTGCAGCGCGCTTTCATTGTCGAGCGGACTCGGAAACAAATCAAGGACGCAACTCAGCCGCGAGTTAGCTCCTCTGCGCACAAGTTTTACATACGAAGGACGTCCCACGGCAAGGCTTGCTATGTTACGCCCTCTACTTCATTACATCCCTTGTACGTTTTTACCCTACACTTCTAGGGAACTTTCCGGTGCTAACACACTTGCTGAGTGCGGAACATCAGCAGCCTGCTGGCGGTGTTGTTTCCGGCAAGAAACCTTCTCGGGCCAGTTGCAGCGCACTTGTATTGTTGATCGGACTCGGAAACAAAGCAAGGACGCAACTTAACCACGAGTTGGTTCCTCTGCGCACAGGTTTTTCGTACAAGGGACGAACGTTCGAGGAATATAACATAAAAGCTTAGAACTAAAAAATGCTCTGTACTCAAGCTCGAGCGACTTAGCTTTTCTGTCCTCCGTGATTCGGCGAAGCCGCACTTCTCCCTTGACTTCCTCCCTTGTACGTTTTCACCCTCACGCTTTCGGGGAACCCGCCGGCGCAAACACACTTGCTGAGTGCGGGACATCAGCAGCCCGCTGGCGGTGTTGCTTCTGGCAGGAAGAACTCGTCGGGCTAGTTGCAGCGCGCTTTCATCATTGAGCGGACTCGAAACAGATCAAGGGTGCAACTTAGCCACGATTCAAACCTTCTGCGCACAGGTTCTTCATACAAGGTACGGATTCTCAGGGAATACAATTCAAAAGCTCGAAATTGGACGCTTTCTTCACCCTACTGGCCGGTGGAGCTCGATGGCGCATCCTCGACGGCAGCGCGGCACTCCGGAGAGGCGTGCTTGCCGGAGCAGGCACCAGAGCTGTTCTTGCCAGGCTTAGTCTTTGGTAGATCTGCCTTTGTCTTCTTACACTTGCCGGTGGAGCTCGATGGTGCGTCCTCGACGGCAGCACGGCACTCCGGGGAGGTGCGCTTGCCGGAGTGGGCATCAGAGCTGCTCTTGCCAGATTTGACTTTCTTCTTCCCCCGGGGAGCTTCAGCGGCAAGGGGCTTGCACTCTGCTGCGGCTGCTGCTTCCCGGTAGATCTTGTCGGTGCAGATAAGTGCATCCTTCTTGTCGCCTTGGACAGAGATGACACTTATCGGACCAGGCATCTTGAGCACGTTGTATGCGTAGTGAGAGGCTGCCATGAACTTGGCAAGCGCTGGTCGGCTGAGTATCCCATTGTAGGGTAATGGGATATCAACAACATCGAATGTGACCCTCTCTGTCCTGAAGTTCAGCTCGCTGCCAAACGTTACCGGCAGCGTGATCTTCCCCTTGGGCTTGCTCCTTCCCGGATTTATCCCTTGATAGGTACCAGTTTCTTCGAGCTCGCTGTCGGGGATCTGGAGCTTCTTGAGCACTGCGGAGGAAATCAGGTTCAGGCCGGCCCCGCCGTCAACCAACATCTTCGTGACCTTGAGGTTGCGGATTGTTGGTGAGACCAACATCGGCAAGCACCCGACCGCAGTGATGCGATCAGGGTGGTCCTCAACGTCGAAGATGATGGGTGTGCTGGACCACTTTGAGGCTTGCGCGCCCGACGGACGGCTCGCTGCATTCACCTCTCGCACCCATTGTTTAAGTTGGCGGTGCGAGGTGTCAGAAGCGCCGCCGCCGACGACAACACCTCCTCACCCACCTTCAAACTCTTGGTCATCAGTCTCATCTTCCTCCATCTCATCATCCTCATCCTCATCTTCGTCCTTGTCGCGGCCGCGGGGAGGCCTATCTCCTTGCCGCGGCTTGGCCTTGCCGCGGTGCCCTCCCCGGGCGGGAAGCTTCTTGCCGGATCCTCCGCTACCTCCCTGGGCTCTCTCCTTATCGCGGCGATCGTATTCAGCTTTCTGTAGCTCCGCCATCTGCTCGACTTTCTTGCAGGTTTGGAGATCATGGCCCTTGGTGGGGTGAATCTTGCAGTACCGCTTGCCGGAGCCATCCTGCTTGTCGGTGGCTACCACAGCCTCGCCGGAGTCATCGGCTTTGGCCTTGTCGGAGCCGCCTCCGTTGCCGGAATGCTCAACAGCTAGCACATCCTTAGCCTTTCTCTTCCTGTTGTTCCGCCTCCGGTTCTTCCTTGCCGGGGCGGCATCCTCACTGTCAGATCCTTCTGCTCCTGCAACCTCTCCGGGGATTTTCCTCCCCTCCTCACCAAGGCACACTTGTCGGCCGAGCATAGAGCTCACGACGTCTTCGATCTTGCACATCACCATCTCCTCCTCATCCTACTGATTACGCGACGTTTCGATGAAACGCGCTGATAACCGCGGCAGGGTGGACGTGCAGGATGTTGCACCGCACTTGGCTGAATCTCTCAGATGTACTTGCGCAGGGCTCTCCTCCTTACGGACGAGCAAGTGGAGGTCACTCTCCGGCCATGAGGCTTGTGGCCACCGTGAAGGCGCCGACAAACCGATGGCACAGTCCGCCCATGAAGAGATGGAACCGTCCGGCAAGTGCATGAGCCAAGATCGGCGTTGGGCTTGAGTACCGCCGGGAAGTAGTTTGCGAGATCTTCTCGTCCGCCCCCGCAGCCTGCACGCGATGGTGTAGATCTTTGAGGAACTCCGACGGATGTATCTTGCCGCCGCATTTCGGCACGCGTCGGCTTGAAGTTCTTGGTTTTGGGCCACTGGACTTGCCGCAGCTCGCGGGTGAACGCAGGGCAACCTGCCGCGTACGACAAGTCGCTTGGTTCCCCTGGTGCATGCATATCGACAGTGGGCCCAGCGCGCTGGTCGGATTGACGTCGCGCTTCCCTTCTGCGCTCGATGCAAGTGCGGGCGTCTTCGTGCCGCCGTTCTTGGAGAACGTGGCATTGATCGCGTTGGGTTTGCGGGTCCGATGACGCGGTGGAATCGCCGTCGGGGTTGGTCCGACGAGCCGGCGATCCTGGCCTTCGGGGCTGGGAGTGCACGGAGGTGGCACCCCCGGCGGTCTTGTCGGTGTCGGTTTGCGCCTGGGCGCCTTGCCGGGGCCTCGATGTGCTCGGTTGCCGAGGCTTGTCGCCGCGTTAAGCGGCGAGATCAGATATGGTCATCCTCCAGTCGTCGATCTTGTGCGGCGCCGGAGGGTAGTCTAGAAGCAGCTGGGCTCGGGCCAGCACTTCCTCTGCTGTCTTGGGTGGCGGTGGCGATGAGCGGCGCGAGGAGCGGGATGTGCTCGGACTCCCAACTGGATAGGGAGGTGCAACACCCGTCTGGCGATCAGATCTCGCTTCGCGCCAAAGATGCGGGCGCGCATGCTGACCTCGAGCGTCCCGCGACCCACCAGCTTGGCCTTGTTCCAACGCGAGCACGGTACTAGGAGCACCGGGGCGTTGTCGACCTTGCACCTCCTGGGAAGGGTGCGGTGTCTGCACGGTCGCCGACGCTATGGGCCTTGTTTTTGGACTGGTGACGACGTGAGTCCCACCGTCGGCGCCCGCTCCTCCGCCGGCGTCCACTCCACCGCCCGTTGGCTCCGGCGGTGGTGGCGGAATCGATGTAGACGGAGCGGCCACCTCCAAAGGCTTCTTCTTCGGTGGCATGTTGATGAAGGCGTTGATGCAGCACGCGTGGGGACCGGATCAGATGCTCACAACCTCGACGCGGCCCCTACCTGGCGCGCCAAAGATGTCGGGGCGTTCCTCTCTGTGGCCACGAGCACCTATGGGGCACGGGGGCCCCTTCTAGTCCGGCAAGGGGGCGGAGGCCGTGCGCAGAGCAGATTGAGGTCGGGCGCGCGGGGGAGACGGGCGATTTTTACCCAGCTTCGGAGCTCTCCGGAGAGATAAAACTCCTACTGCTGCTTTGTGTTTGTATTTGATCTTGCTCGAGAGTGAGCGTATGGTGGTATGCGTGTGTCGAATGGACCCAACCCCTTCTACGTGCGCATGGGCCTCCCTTTTATAGTCTGAAGGGGGCACCAACAGGTGGCAGCGTAAGAAGAGGGGGTAGAAAGGTAAAAACGCAGGTTGGTGCAACAGTGACCAACAGTGTCCCCTACCTAACTCTGACGGCAGGGGACAATGGCATTTAATGCCCGTTCGGTCGCCCCAACAGTGTAAAGAAACAACCGTTAGGTGAGCCACCGGTTGCCACGATGGCGTCTCTGTCAGCTCCGCTTGCCACCTCGCCGATGGCTGCATAGAACGCCGCCACGTGCCCTGGGATGGCCACAGGGTGACACGCCCTGGATGCGCTGGATTTTGGGTGGCCGCCTTGCGCGGCAAGTGCCTTGCCACGGCTTCTTCTCTTGTCGTGTCGGCAAGCTTGTTGCCGTCCGGGCCTTGCCGGACGCTACGGGCGCCGCAGCAAGTCTTCTGGAGATGCCTTGGTCGGCCTTCCCGGCAAGCTCCTCTTGCCGGGGCCTTTCTTTTCTTGGTTAATACTTTGTTCTTGAATGGTAGTAATAGGAAATGACGGAGGGTCTTGGCGGGCGTCCGGCAAGCCTTGCCGCGGGGTGCTACGACCGCCCGTGCACAAGTTCGGGGTACTAAGGTACCCCTACTTTAGTACACGGACAGCTCCCCAAGCCTGAAGCAACTCGCCCTATCAGGTGGTCCAAATGCGCCATCACCTTCAGCTCCTCAGACCAACTCAAGTGCGCGGCAACTACCGACGTGCTCCCCATGCTCTGCTCTCCCGTCATCAGCAACGTGGTCGTCACCAAGACTCTCATCGATGGTGGAGCGGGTCTCAATGTCCTATCTGTTCAAACAATCGACATGCTCCAAGTGCCGTACTACCATCTTCAGCCCACCAAGCCATTTTCAGGAGTGATAGATGGTTCCACACACCCATATGGTAGGTCTGACTCCCTGTCACCTTCCGCGAACGCAACAACTACCACACCGAGCTCATCAACTTCGACGTCGCCGATATTCTCCTGCCGTACAACGCCATCCTACGGTACCTAGCACTGGCCAAGTTCATGGCAGCGACACACCATGGCTACAACGTCCTCAAGATGCCAGGAAGCGGCGGCGTCATCACGGTAGCATTCCAGGAAAAGGACGCGGTGTGCTCTCGAGAGCGCGCCTTCCAGGCTGTGGCGGTCGAGAACCCTGAAGATGAGAGAGGTGCCCTCCCTCTTGAGGTCGCCCCCAAGACAAAGAAGTTGCATCTAGGTGAGGGATCTCGTGAGGAAGCCTCGCCCGAGGACGCCGCACTGAGCCTCGCGTCCCAGACAGGGCGCCATCACCCATTGCATAGGAAGGCGCGCCTGGCGCCCCTCTCAGGCTCGGCTCGAGGGCTCTCCTCTGGAGGGCCTCAAACCTATCAAGGGTCACGAGGGAGGCGCTCGGGAACCATGTGCAGGCGCGCTTCAGCGCATGCTTCCCAAGAGAAGGCATCATGTAACGCCCTCGATGCGGCTATAACTCCCACGTGTCGATGCACGACTTAGAGGCATAACTGCATTGAAAGCAACGTCGCAAGTGAGGTAATCTTCGCACAATCCATGTAATACATAAGGGAAAGAGATACATAGTTGGCTTATAGTCGCCACTTCACACAATACATAAATAAACATCCATCATTCAGTTTACACTCAAGGTCCGACTACGGAACCAAAATAAAAGAAGAATACCCCAAATGCAACACAGATCCCCGATCGCCCCAACTGGGCTCTTCTACTAATTGTCTGGAAATGAAACATAGTAACGACCAAGTGCCTCATCAAATTCCCACTTCAGCTCAGTTGCGCCATCTGCGCTGGCATCACCGGTACCTGCATCTGTTTTGGTAGAATATGTGAGCCATGGGGACTCAGCAATCTCACACCCGCGAGATCAAGACTATTTAAGCTTAAGGGAAGGCTGGTGTAAAAAGGAGGAGCTGCACAGTTTACTAGCATATATGGTGGCTACGATCGCAAAAGAGAGCGAGAAGAGAAGCAAGGCACGGTCGTGAAGCTAGTAGCGATCAAGAAGTGATCCTGAAACTACTTACGCCAAACATCACTCCAACATCGTGTTCACTTCCGGACTCCACGAGAAGAGACCATCACGGTTACATACACGGTTGATGTATTTTAATTAAGGTCAACTTCGGTTTTCTACAACCGACATTAACAAATTCCCATCTGCCTCATAAACGCGGGCACGGCTTTGAAAGATAATACCTGCAGGGTGTCCCAACTTAGCTCATCACAAGCTCTCACGGTCACGAAGGAATAAACCTTCTCCAGGAAGACCCGATCAGTCTCGAATCCGGTTCGCATGACATTTCGACAATGGTAAAACTAAACCAGCAAAGCCGCCCGATGTGCCGACAAATCCCGATAGGAGCTGCACATATCTCGTTCTCAGGGCAACATCGGATGAGACATCCTATGAGTAAAACCAGACCTCGAGTTTCCCCAAGGGGGCCCCGCAGTCTACTCAGTTCGGACCAACGCTCGAAGGAGCACTGGCCCGGGGGGGCTAAAATAAAGATGACCCTCGGGCTCGCGAAAACCCAAGGGAAAAAGGGTATAGGTGGCAAATTGTAAAACCAAGGTTGGGCCTTGCTAGAGGAGTTTTATTCAAAGCGAACTGTCACGGGGGTCCCATAAATCACCCAACCGCGTAAGGAACGCAAAATCAAGGAACATTACACCGGTATGACGGAAACTAGGGTGGCAAGAGTGGAACAAAACACCGGGCATAAGGCCGAGCCTTCCACCCTTTACCAAGTATATAGATGCATTAATTAAAACAATAGATATTGTGATATCCCAAAATATCTGTGTGCCAACAAGGAACAAACTTCATCTTCACCTGCAACTAGCAACGCTATAAGAGGGGCTGAGCAAAGCGGTAACATAGCCAATCAACGGTTTGCTAGGACATGGATGGTTAGAGGTTGACATGGCAATATGGGTGACAAGATATAGCAAGTGGTAGGTATCACAGCATAGGCATAGCAAAAGAGCGAGCATCTAGCAAGCAAAGATAGAAGTGATTTCGAAGGTATGGTCATCTTGCCTGCGAGGTTCTCAGAGTTGTCGAAGGCTTGATCCTCGCAGGCGTTCTCAACGGGTTCCTCGTTCACGTACTCATCTCCCGGCTCTACCCAAAGCAAGAACACAAGCAACGGAACCACAATCAAATAAGGAACAATGCACAAGCAATATGATGCAATACATGACATGCTATGCGAGATGTGATATGCAATGCATATGTGTGCTCCGGAAGGAAAATGATGAACAAGGCATCATCTTGGCAAACCAAGTATGCCACTGGAAAGATGAGATGATTTCGGGTGAAATCGATATAAATATCACCGGGATCGGATGCACGGTTTGCAAATGACAAGCAAAACAAGAATGACGCAAATCTGCGTTTAACAGCCCGATGCTACTTAGCACGCAACAAGAAACTATGCTACAGCACCCCAACATAAAAACAAAGCATATGGCAGCGATCTACAGGAGATTCTTAACAAAAGAGGAACACTGAGCTACAGCTAAATCACATCATAACATGTTCAAACAAGCATGGTGAAAGTGCAAAAAAAATATCAGGTTCATAGACTTGGTGAAAATACTAACATGCCAGGAATTAACATCAGGAAGGCATGTTTAGAGCAAGCAAACAACATGCTACAGGAACTTATAATAGCAAACAAGGCATGACATGATTCTACTCAAAGCATATATCAATAGTACCTTACTGACCATAAGCCAAAAAGGACTAGAGGATATGATGGCACCCATGTAAACATTGCAAGTTTTATTACACATCTCAGACTTAGCAGAAAACTGGGCATGGCAAAAACAGATTCAACATGGCATCTTCGTGAGCTCGATGCACTAACTACAGAGCATTTCATGATAAACTAAGCATACACCCATCAAGAATACATGGCATAGAAGCTATACATGGCAAGAACAACATCATAGCATGCACGGATCAACTACAACGACCTCGTGAAAATTGAATCTCACGCAAACAATCTGCCAGGAAACATTTTCAAGCAAAAGTAGAGCACGAAAATGACATGCTAGACTACTCCATAAATGCCAACAAAGGCATGGATGGATAGAGCACATCCATATGTTCAAAATACCCTTACTGATCATGCTCAAAAAGGGCATGGATCTCTCTGAAACAACATGAACATATGGCATAAAAATAACAGCAGGACAAGACTTAGTGAAAACACTAAGTTCACGAAATCAACAACATCATCATCCCTACTTTGCATGCTTGTTCTAGTCACCACATAACTCATAAAAATACATGGCATACACCCCTGGAAAGATGGCATGGCATAGTTCCACACACATGTAGGGCTCAAGTTCATAAGGTGCACACATTAATCATGGCAAAAATGATAAAAGTGCAAGTTCTGTTAAGAAACAGAAACTAACAATCTGAAGCCCTCTTCCAACAGCATTTCGGGCATCAAGATGAGCTCAAATGCAAATGGTGCAATGAGATGAAATGATGTACTCTTCGAGGCCAACAATTTGACATATTATACGCCCAAAACGGAGCCACGGGTGCGAAGATGTGATGCTATGAAAATGCAATGATTTTATCACAGGAAATAGACTTGGAGAAAAACGAGGGGGAGAGAGTCAACCGCTGCGGATCTGGATCTGAGCCGGCTCGGACTTCGAGCTCGCCGGAGCTGCAGGTCGCGGAGGAGGGAGTTGGCCGGCGACGCGGAGGAGGCGGGGCCGGCGACGGGCGCCATAGCAATGGCGGCGGCGCAGCATGGCATAAGGCGACCCGCGCCGACGGCGACGGGCGGCCGAGAGCAGGCTGCGGCGGCGGCGGCGACGACGGCGGCGGAGGAGTTTCGCGGGCGGGCGGAGATCCGGCGGCCGGGAAGGTGCGGGCGGCGGCGACGGCCTCGGGCGCCATGGGCGGCAGGGCGACGCTGGCCGGGAGGGCCCTGACGGGGCTCGGGCGGGCGGCGGCGGCGGTGGCAAGGGCGGGCGGCGCTGGACGAGTGGCGAGGTGCCACGTGGCGGCGGCGGGCGACCCGGACGTGTCCGGTGGCGGCGGAGGGGAAAACTGCTAGGGTTTCGTCCGGAAATTCGGGGGAGGGGTCTTTTTATAGAGGTAGAGGGAGCTAGGAGTGTCCAAATGGGGTGTAGTTTTCGCCCACACGATCGTGATCGAACGACCGAGGGCATGGAGGGGAGTTAGATGGGTTTTGGGCCACTTTGGAAGGGGTGTTGGGCTGCAACTTAAAAGAGGCCTTTGCGAGAGTGCGGTTAACCGTTGGAGTACTAAACGAGCTCCAAATGACCCGAAACTTGACAGGTGGTCTACCGGTGCTATACCAGGGCCACTTGGCAAGGCTCGGTCCATTCCGAGAATGTTCAACACCCACACACGGAAAAAGAACAAGAGGGGGTGCGCCGGTGCATGTGGGAGTGCCGGATTGCAAAACGGACAACGGGGAAAATGCTCGGAATCATGAGACGAACACGTATGCAAATGAGATGCACATGATGACATGATATGAGATGCATGACATGGACAAAATGCAAAACGAAAACAAAAACCAACCACGGAGGGAATATCATAGCACATATCCGAAAATGGCAAGAGTTGGAGTTACAAATATGGAAAGTTACATCCGGGGTGTTACAACTCTCCACCACTACAAGAGGATCTCGTCCCGAGATCTAGGACTGAAAGAACTCCGGATATTCGGAACGGAGGTGATCCTCGCGCTCCCAGGTGGCTTCTCGATCGGAATGGTGTGACCACTTTACTTTCAGGAATTTGATTGACTTGTTGCGAGTCTTGCGCTCGGTTTCTTCAAGAATAGCAACGGGGTGCTCATGATAAGAGAGATCTTCTTGGAGGTCAATTTCTTCAAAGTTGATAGTGCGCTCAGGAATCTTGAAGCACTTATGAGCTGCGACACGTGAAACACATCGTGCATGTTTGCAAAGTTGGATGGAAGCTCAAGTTGATAGGCGAGATCGCCTCTTTTGCCAATGATCTTGAAAGGACCCACGATCTAGGGGCAAGCTTCCTTTGATACCGGGCGGCGAGTACCTTTCATTGAGAGACGCGAGGTAGACATGGTCTCCGATTTCAAAAGCCACATCACGGTGCTTGTCATCATAATAGCCCTTCAGTGCGATTATGCGGCTTTGAGATTCTCACGAATGACTTTGCACATTTCTTGCTTCGTGATCAAGTCGTTGCCAAGAAGTTGGCGTTCAATGTCTCGGACCAATTGAGAGGAGTACGGCACTTTCTGCCATAGAGAATTCGAATGGGGCCTTGCCCGAACTCGCTTGGAAGCTGTTGTTGTAAGAGAACTCGGCATATGGAAGACAATCTTCCCACTTCATGCCAAAGGAAATGACACAAGCCCTGAGCATATCTTCAAGGATTTGATTGACTCGCTCGACTTGGCCACTAGTTTGAGGATGGAATGATGTGCTGAAACGAATGTTGGTGCCCATGGCCGTCTGAAAGGAGTCCCAGAACTTAGAAGTGAAGATGCTTCCACGGTCTGAAGAGATCAATTGCGGAATACCGTGCAAGGAGACTATTCTGGAGGTGTATAGCTCTGCCAGCTGAGCTGCTGTGATAGATTCTTTGACAGGAAGAAAATGAGCCACTTTAGTAAGCTTGTCAATGACAACGAAGATGGCATCATTTCCGCGCTTGGACTTAGGAAAACCAGTCACGAAGTCCATCTCGATATGATCAAACTTCCATTCCGGAATAGCAAGAGGTTGGAGGAGGCCAACTGGCCTTTGGTGTTCTGCTTTCACCCTTCTGCAGACATCACATTCATTCACGAATTGAGCAATTTCTCGCTTCATTCGAGTCCACCAATACGACTGCTTGAGGTCATGGTACATCTTCGTACTTCCAGGATGAATGGATAGGAGGGAATTGTGTGCCTCATTCATGATGACTTTTCTCAGATCGCCTTTAGGAACCACAATACGATCCTCGAAGAAAAGAGTGTCTTTGTCATCCAAGCTATAGCACTTGTATTTGGAAATGCCCTTGTCAATACCACGTTTCACTTTCTTCACCATGGTATCCAGGAGCTGTGCCTCACGAATTTGATCTTCCAAAGTAGGAGAGACTATGAGGTTGGCAAGAAAGCCTTGAGGAACAACTTGAAGATTCAGCTTGCGGAAAGCTTCACAAAGATCTGGTTGGAAGGGCTTTAGAATTAGACTGTTGCAATAAGCCTTTCTGCTCAGAGCATCTACAATCACATTCGCCTTGCCAGGAGTATATTCAATACTTGGATTGTACTCTTGAATCATTTCGACCCATCGAGTTTGCCTGAGGTTGACGTTTGGTTGAGTGAACATATACTTGAGACTCTTGTGATCGGTGAAAATGTCCACTTTCCTTCCCAACAAGAGATGTCTCCATGTTATCAATGGATGGACAACTGCCGCCAACTCAAGATCGTGAGTGGGGTAGTTCTTTTCATTGGGCTTCAACTGACGAGAGGTATAGGCCACAACCTTCTTCTCTTGCATTAACACAGCACCGAGACCTTGCAAGGAAGCATCACGAAAACTTGAATGGTTTGGATTCATCAGAGGAGTCAAGACAGAGCTGTAACTAGCTTCTCTTTGAGGGTGTTGAAAGCGACATCACACTCAAAGGCCCGACATACTTGACATGCTTCGAGGAGGTTGGAAAGAGGCTTTGCAATCTTAGAGAAATTCTCAACGAATCTTCGACAATAGCTTGCAAGACCGAGAAAACTGCGGAGCTGCTTGACATTCTGAGGAGGTTCCCAATCCAGAACCGCAGAAACCTTCGCCGGATTAACAGCAATTCCCTTGGCAGAGATGATATGACCAAGATAAAGAACTTCATCAAGCCAGAACTCACATTTGGAAAACTTCAGATAGAATTGATGCTCTCGAGCTTGTCGAGCACCAATCGCAAATGTTTGGCATGATCCTGCTTGTTCTTGGAGAAGACCAAAATATCATCGAGATACACCAAGACGAAATCATTGGTGTAGGGGTTGAAGATAAAGTTCATCATGCGAGAGAAAGTTGGAGGAGCATTGACAAGGCCGAAAGACATGACAGTATATTCATAAGAACCATAGCTTGTTCTGAAAGCTGTCTTGGGAATATCTTGTTCACGAATGCAAATATGCGAATCTGATGATAACCCATACGAAGGTCAAGCTTGGAGAATACTTTAGCACCTTTGAGTTTCTCGAATAGCTCATTGATGTTGGGAAGTGGATACTTGTTCTTGATTGTCTTCTTGTTCAATGGACGGTAATCGACGTAAAGTCGGTCCGTGCCATCCTTCTTCTGGACAAAAAGAACTCCACATCCCCATGGAGATGAACTCGGTCTGATCAAACCCAGACGCTCTTGTTCATCGAGATGCTTCTTCAATTCTTTCAGCTCCTTGGGTCCAAGCTTGTAAGGACGCTTGCAAAGGGGTTCAGTGCCAGGCTCAAGATCGATAACGAATTCGACTGGCCTATGCGGAGGCATACCCGGAAGCTCTTCTGGAAAGACATCTTCGTACTCACAAACGACTGGAATCTGGGAGATAGCATCCAACTCTCCCTTCTCATTGAGAGAAAACAACCGAATGGTTTCATCACGAGCGGCATAGATGATAACATCCTCAGAAGGGTGTGTCAATTGAATCTGCCTGGCAGCACAATCAAGTAGAGCTTTGTGCCGAGAAAGCCAGTCCATCCCAAGAATAAGATCAATATCAGAGTCACCAAGAACAATTGGTCTAGCCAGAAATCTATAGTCGCCCATCTTGATAGAAACATCAGGAGCAACCAAACTAGAAGTCATAAGTCTTCCTGGAGAAACAACTTGCATAACTTTGGACAAAACCTCTGTATCAAAACTGTGCTTCGATGCAAAAGGATATGACATGAAAGAATGCGATGCACCAGTATCAAATAAGACTTTTGCAGGAATATCATTAACTACCCATTATCACGTCAGAAGAATCCTCTGCTTGCGCTGCATTCATCATGTTCACCTTTGCATACTTGGGATTATGCTTGACCACTGCATTGCTTGAATACCTCATAGGAGGAGGAGGCGGAAGGCGCCTTTGGTTGACATATTTGTTCGCATAGTGACCCTTCTGCTGGCACTTGTTGCAGGTCACCTCTGAGAGTGGACGGTGATAAGGAGCATTTGACCTTGGAGCTTGAGGCGGAGACTTGTTCTGGTAGCTTGGGTTGGGTGGGTGGGAAGATCCACGACCACCTGAGTTCTTCTGCTGATAAGGCTGACGGAACGGAGGAGGAGGAAGGTAGAACTTTTGCTGCTTTAATGCCACTTGAGAGGAAGAAGAAGACTGAGCTGCATCCCTGATTCTCTTCTTAGAAGCCTCACACTTGAGCTGAGCACCTTCTTGCTTGAATGCCATATTGTAGAATTGATCAAACTGAGTAGGCTCAATAAGAACAAGAGCTAACTGCAGATCCTCTCTAAGGCCACCTCTGAACTGATAGATCATACTTTTCTCATCAGGAACGCCTTGTTTAGCGAGGCGAGCAAGTTTCAAATCTGTATGTTGTATTAGTACATCGACATGTTTCCTTGCTTGAGATTGCGGAACTCCTCACGCTTGCTCTCAACAACTTGGTAGGAATGTGGTGAGCTTTAAAGTCCCGGTAAATCAGTCCAAGTAATCACTCGACCACCTCCGAATCCTTGTATTCTTTGGAACCAATCAGCTGCTCGATCCTTGAGCTGAAAAGACGCGAACTTGACGTAGTCCTCGGGTCTGACATTGCTGCATTCGAAATGCTTGTTGATATCCACGAGCCAATCGTTGGTGTCTGTGGCCTCGGCACAGTAGCTGAAAGACTTTGGCTGATTTGCAAGGAACTGGTTGAGGGTAGGAAACTGTGGCTGATGATAGAACTGCCCTTGACCTTGATTCCCTTGGTTGCCTTGGCCTTGGTTACGCTCTTGCATCAGCTGGATCAACAACTGAGCGTTGGCGTTAGTGGTTGCCATCAAAGTTTGCCATGCCTCCGGAGGCGGAGGTGGAGGTGGAGGGTTCGCCTGATTCCCATCACTGCGTTCCGGATTTTGACGCGTTGGCGAAGCCATCCTGAAGAGGGTGACATCCGTTAGCATCTTGATAGACAGATAGACAAGTTGAATCAACGGATAGAAATTGCAACAGATAGTCTTCACAATAAACATTCGAACAGGGATGAACGAATGAATTCCAAAGTAAACATCACGTCCATTAAGGTGAGAAGCCACTTGATAAGAGATTGATGAATGAAAATAAAAACAAGGTATGAATGGAACAAATAAGTGGTAAGGATTACCCAATCACAAACCAAATATCTGCGGAAGAAATGCTAGAGCTACTTGAATCCCACCTATAAACTCCCGAAACTTTTCGGTTATGCAATCAGGTGTTGCGGATATAGGGGAAGCAATATATCTCACCCAAACTAACAATCCCTACATCCAGCTGTATCCATCCTTCAACACATAACCAAGAAACCTTCGGAAATCGTGTACCTCAACCTTCGAAAAGCATCCATTATACGAGTCATGGCAATACTCCCGTACTCACCACAGTACTGGGTTAGCGGGGTTATCTCACCAACGAACTGCATAAAAGAGTTTTTCAATGTCGGCGTACTAAACTCAGGTATTCCAGAACTGCAACGATAAAATTATGACGACAACACCTCAGAGCTCAACTCCCCGGGACACCTCCACTAAACCCCTGCTGACGGGAGGCACCAAGACAATGTTCTCATCATAAAACCATCAGAACGATTCCAAGATACCCGCGTGATCCTAAAAATTTTTTTAGTGAAATTTGAGGAGAGGAAAGTCAAAACTTCTACGTGAGGAGACCTCACCAGAGCGACGAAGGGACTGAGGAGTAAAAAGAATTCCTAACTCTCCGATATATATAATCCTAAATGACTCAAAACATTTTTCTAGACACAACTCGGCCACTAAAAACGATCAAGCAGTGGGGGCTCCTAAGGTCGGGGATGGCTCTGATTACCAACTTGTAACGCCCTCGATGCGGCTATAACTCCCACGTGTCGAAGCACGACTTAGAGGCATAACCGCATTGAAAGCAACGTCGCAAGTGAGGTAATCTTCGCACAATCCCTGTAATACATAAGGGAAAGAGATACATAGTTGGCTTACAGTCGCCACTTCACACAACACATAAATAAACATCCATCATTCAGTTTACACTCAAGGTCCGACTACGGAACCAAAATAAAAGAAGAATACCCCAAATGCAACACAGATCCCCGATCGCCTAACTGGCTCCACTACTAATCGTCTGAAATGAAACATAGTAACGACCAAGTGCCTCATCAAATTCCCACTTCAGCTCGGTTCGCCATCTGTATTTGGCATCACCGTACCTGCATCTGCTTTTGGTAGAATCTGTGAGCCACGGGACTCAGCAATCTCACACCCGCAAGATCAAGACTATTTAAGCTTAAGGGAAGGCTGGTGTAAAAGGAGGAGCTGCAGCAGCGACTAGCATATATGGTGGCTACGATCGCAAAAGAGAGCGAGAAGAGAAGCAAGGCACGGTCGTGAAGCTAGTAGAGATCAAGAAGTGATCCCGAAACTACTTACGCCAAACATTACTCCAACATCGTGTTCACTTCCGGACTCACGAGAAGAGACCATCACGGTTACATAAACGGTTGATGTATTTTAATTAAGGTCAACTTCGGGTTTTCTACAACCGGACATTAACAAATTCCCATCTGCCTCATAACCGCGGGCACGGCTTTCGAAACATAATACCCTGCAGGGGTGTCCCAAATTAGCCCATCACAAGCTCTCACGGTCTACGAAGGAATAAACCTTCTCCCGGGAAGACCCGATCAGTCTCGGAATCCCGGTTCGCATGACATTTTGACAATGGTAAAACTAAACCAGCAAAGCCGCCCGATGTGCCGACAAATCCCGATAGGAGCTGCACATATCTCGTTCTCAGGGCAACATCGGATGAGACATCCTACGAGTAAAACTAGACCTCGAGTTTCCCCAAGGGGGCCCCGCAGTCTACTCAGTTCGGACAACCACTCGAAGGAGCACTGGCCCGGGGGGGCTAAAATAAAGATGACCCTCGGGCTCGCGAAAACCCAAGGGAAAAAGGGTATAGGTGGCAAATGGTAAAACCAAGGTTGGGCCTTCTTTGGAGGAGTTTTATTCAAAGCGAACTGTCACGGGGGTCCCAAAAATCACCCAACCGCGTAAGGAACGCAAAATCAAGGAACATAACACCGGTATGACGAAAACTAGGGTGGCAAGAGTGGAACAAAACACCGGGAATAAGGCCGAGCCTTCCACCCTTTACCAAGTATATAGATGCATTAATTAAAACAATAGATATTGTGATATCCCAAAATATCCGTGTTCCAACAAGGAACAAACTTCATCTTCACCTGCAACTAGCAACGCTATAAGAGGGGCTGAGCAAAGCGGTAACATAGCCAATCAACGGTTTGCTAGGACATGGATGGTTAGAGGTTGACATGGAAATATGGGTGACAAGATATAGCAAGTGGTAGGTATCGCAGCATAGGCATAGCAAAAGAGCGAGCATCTAGCAAGCAAAGATAGAAGTGATTTCGAAGGTATGGTCATCTTGCCTGCGAGGTTCTCAGAGTTGTCGAAGGCTTGATCCTCGTAGGCGTTCTCAACAGGTTCCTCGTTCACGTACTCGTCTCCCGGCTCTACCCAAAGCAAGAACACAAGCAACGGAACCACAATCTAACAAGGAACAATGCACAAGCAATATGATGCAATACATGACATGCTATGCGAGATGTGATATGCAATGCATATGTGTGCTCCGGAAGGAAGATGATGAACAAGGAATCATCTTGGCAAACCAAGTATGCCGCTAGAAAGATGAGATGATTTCGGGTGAAATCGATATAAAGATCACCGGGATCGGATGCACGGTTTGCAAATGACAAGCAAAACAAGAATGACGCAAATCTGCGTTTAACAGCCCGATGCTACTTAGCACGCAACAAGAAACTATGCTACAGCACCCCAACATAAAAACAAAGCATATGGCAGCGATCTACAGGAGATGCTTAACAAAAGAGGAACACTGAGCTACGGCTAAATCACATCATAACATGTTCAAACAAGCATGGTGAAAGTGCAAAAAAAATATCAGGTTCACAGACTTGGGGAAAATACTAACATGCCAGGAATTAACATCAGGAAGGCATGTTTAGAGCAAGCAAACAACATGCTACAGGAACTTATAATAGCAAAAAAGGCATAACATGATTCTACTCAAAGCATATATCAATAGTCCCTTACTGACCATAAACCAAAAAGGACTAGAGGATATGATGGCACCCATGTAAACATTGCAAGTTTTATTACAGATCTCAGACTTAGCACAAAACTGGGCATGGCAAAAACAGATTCAACATGGCATCTTCGTGAGCTTGATGCACTCACTACAGAGCATCTCATGATAAACTAAGCATACACCCATCAAGAAGACATGGCATAGAAGCTATACATGGCAAGAACAACATCATAGCATGCACGGATCAACTACAACGACCTCGTGAAAATTGAATCTCACGCAAACAATCTGCCAGGAAACATTTTCAAGCAAAAGTAGAGCACGAAAATGACATGCTAGGCTACCCCATAAATGCCAACAAAGGCATGTATTGATAGAGCACATCCATATGTTCAAAACACCCTTACTGATCATGCTCAAAAAGGGCATGGATCTCTCTGAAACAACATGAACATATGGCATAAAAATAACAGCAGGACAAGACTTAGTGAAAACACTAAGTTCCTGAAATCAGCAACATCATCATCCCTACTTTGCATGCTTGTTCTAGTCACCACATAACTCACAAAAATACATGGCATACACCCCTGGAAAGATGGCATGGCATAGTTTCACACACATGTAGGGCTCAAGTTCATAAGGTGCACAAATTAATCATGGCAAAAATGATAAAAGTGCAAGTTCTGTTAAGAAACAGAAACTAACAATCTGAAGCCCTCTTCCAATAGCATTTCGGGCATCAAGATGAGCTCAAATGCAAATGGTGCAATGAGATGAAATGATGTACTCTTCGAGTCGAACAATTGGACATATTATATGCACAAAACGGAGCCACAGGTGCGAAGATGTGATGCTATGAAAATGCAATGATTTTATCACAGGAAACAGACTTAGAAAAACGAGGGGGAGGGAGTCAACCGCTGCGGATCTGGATCTGAGCCGGCTCGGACTTCGAGCTCGCCGGAGCTGCAGGTCGCGGAGGAGGGAGTTGGCCGAGGCGGCGCGGAGGAGGCGGGGCGGGCGACGGGCGCCGGAGCGCGGGCGGCGCTGGCAAGCGGCGGCCAGCGCGACGGCGACGGGCGGCCGAGACGCTGGCTGCGGCGGCCGCGGCGACGACGGTGGCGGAGATCCGGCGGCCGGGAAGGTGCGGGCGGCGGCGACGGCCTCGGCGCCAATGGGCGGCGGCGGCGACGCTGGTTGTGGAGGGCCCGTGGCGGGTTCTGGGCGGGGCAGCGGGCCAGCGGGCGGCGGCGCGGACGAGTGGCGGGGTGCCACGTTGCGGCGGCGGGCGACCCGGACGTGTCTGGCTGCGGCCGGACGTGTCCGGTGGCGGCGGAGGGGAAAACTGCTAGGGTTTCGTCCGGAAATTCGGGGGAGGGGTCTTTTTATAGAGGTAGAGGGAGCTAGGAGTGTCCAAATGGGGTGTAGCTTTCGCCCACACGATCGTGATCGAACGACCGAGGGCATGGAGGGGAGTTACATGGGTTTTGGGCCACTTTGGAAGGGGTGTTGGGCTGCAACTTAAAAGAGGCCTTTGTGAGAGTGCGGTTAACCGTTGGAGTACTAAACGAGCTCCAAATGACCCGAAACTTGACAGGTGGTCTACCGGTGCTATACCAGGGCCACTTGGCAAGGCTCGGTCCATTCCTAGAATGTTCAACACCCGCACACGGAAAAAGAACAAGAGGGGGTGCGCCGGTGCATGTGAGAGTGCCGGATTGCAAAACGGACAACGGGGAAAATGCTCGGAATCATGAGACGAACACGTATGCAAATGAGATGCACATGATGACATGATATGAGATGCATGACATGGACAAAATGCAAAACGAAAACAAAACCCAACCATGGAGGGAATATCATAGCACATATCCGAAAATGGCAAGAGTTGGAGTTACAAATATGGAAAGTTACATCCGGGGTGTTACACATCAGGCGGGAGGCACCAGGCATTCAAGAGTTCATCAGCAAGGCAATCGAGGAGATTTGAGAGGCAAGGGTTCTGCAAGGCGACTGCCGCCTACCGCGAGGCCCAGCTCATGGCCCTGGTGAGGGTAAGGAGTTCCGTGTCTGCTTCGACATTCCAGGGCTCAACAGGGCCACATCTTGGCAGCTCTTCTGGCTGTCTCATGTCGGCCGATGCGAGGGTCCCCCCCACAGCTACCTCTGCATGCCTTTCGGCCTACCAGGCGCGGCTGTGGTGTTCCAGCGCTGCACAAGGGATGCCCTGGCGGCTCGCAAGGCCAGGCACCAGGTGACCCTGTCGGAGATGGAGGAGCACCCCCAGGAGCCTCCCAGGCCCTCCGGGCCTCCCGAGGCTCGGGTCCAGGGCAGCTCATGAGGAACGACTCCAGCAGAGCGTGTCTTTCGCTAACCCAACACCTCTTTAGCGACGGTACCAGGTGACATCTCTCTAGTTCGTTCAGTTGGGGGGCGCCCCTTGGGCTGCATCATCCCCAGGCCGTGTGGGTCCGTCCCTGCAGCGTGTATCCTTTTGCATTCACCAGGATTGTCTAACTATCTTCTATGAGTTTATCTATGATCATCACTCTGCGGCCTCGAGTCTTAACCGCCTCACGGTCTCCCCGCATCTGCTGGTTTGTCCCTTGCTCGTCTCGCTGCATGGCTACTCACGTCACCGTGGCGCTCGTGCTCGGGTCCGTCCCTGCAACACTGACAAACCCAAGGAGCGAGCTCTGGCTCACGACCCGCCTCGCGCATGCCACCTCACTAGGTCCTCGGTGCCTTCGTCTGGCGCTAGGGGCCCTAGGCGGACAGCCAGCTCCGTAGGGGTTCTCGTTCTCTTCTATCATCTAACCTGCAGGTCCGCCTAGCGATGATTCACGGGCCAGTTTTGACGACCGCCATCTCACCTTGTGAGACGCTTGCACGTTAAAGGGGGAGGTCCCGAGCACTGCGTCTCGGGAGCTCCTACTGGCTCTCTAGCCCTCACCCCTGGCCTTGACCACGGCACCGCGACCTGGCATACCAGCGGTGGCTGAGCTTGCTCGAGGGCCGAGACCCGAGGATGTAGAGCACCTGGGCGAGAGAGGTGAGAGGGTGGTCGTTGCGGGCCGTGCCTAATGATACCACCACAAATGCAAGAGCAGGCAACCTCCTCCCGATGGATGAGGACTACCAAAAGATAAGTCGCATTCACTGTGACACCGGTCTTGCTCCCTGCGTGCCCCATCCTCGCAATCCCACTCCGGCGGCTTCACTACCCTTTACGGTTCTCTGGGTAGCTGCTTGCACGCCAAGGGGGACCTCGTGAGCATCGCGTCTCATGAGCTCTCACCGGACCTCGGGCCGCTCACCTCCTAGCCTTGACCACGACATTGTGACCTGGCATACTAGCGACGACTGAAGCCTGCCTGGGGACTGGGTCCCGTCAGCGTAGAGTGACACATTGTCTAGGGAAAGGAAAAGGGAGGATGTTGGGGGAACGTAGTAATTTCAAAAAAATTCCTACGCACACGCAAGATCATGGTGATGCATAGCAACGAGAGGGGAGAGTGTTGTCTACGTACCCTCGTAGACCGAAGCAGAAGCGTTGACGCAACGTAGAGGAAGTAGTCGTACGTCCTCCCGGTCCGACCGATCCAAGCACCGTTACTCCGGCACCTCCGAGTTCTTGACACGCGTACAGCTCGATGACACACCCCGATCTCCGATCCAGCAGAGGCGCGGGGGGGGTGGGGAGTTCCGTCAGCACGACGGCGTGGTGACGATCTTGATGTTCTCCTGTCACAGACTTCGCCAAAGCACCGCTACAATATGATCGAGGTGTAATATTGTGGAGGGGGGCACCGCACACGGCTAAGAAACGATCTCAATGATCAACTTGTGTGTCTAGGGTGCCCCCTACCCCCGTATATAAAGGAGGGAGGGAGGAGGAGGCCGGCCCAAGGGGTGGCGCGCCTAGGGGGGCAATCCTACTCCAAGTAGGTTTGGCCCCCCTTTCCTATTCGGAGTAGGAGAAGGAAGGAAGAGGGGAGGAGAGAAGGAAAGGGGCTGGCCCCCTCCCAGTCGGATTGGGCTTGGGGCGCGCCTCCTTGCTCCTTCTCCCTCCTTCCACTAAGGCCCAATAAGGCCCATATACTTACCGGGGTTCCGTAACCTCCCGAGCTCCAGATATTCCCAAACTCTCCGGAACCTTTCCGGTGTCCAAATATATCCGTCCAATATATCAATCTTTATGTCTCGACCATTTCGAGACTCCTCGTCATGTCCATGATCACATCCGGACTCAACAACCTTCGTACATCAAAATACATAAACTCATAATATAAGCATCATCGAAACCTTAAGCGTGCGGACCCTATGGTTCGAGAACAATGTAGACATGACCGAGACACGTCTCCGGTCAATAACCAATAGCGGGACCTGGATGCCCATATTGGTTCCTACATATTCTACGAAGATCTTTATCGGTCAAACCGCACAACAACATACGTTGTTCCCTTTGTCATCGGTATGTTATTTGTCCGAGATTTGATCGTCGGTATCCAATACCTAGTTCAATCTCGTTGCCGGCAAGTCTCTTTACTCGTTCCGTAATACGTCATCTCATAACTAACTCATTAGTTACATGCTTGCAAGGCTTATTTGATGAGTATTACCGAGAGGGCACAGAGATACCTCTCCGACAATCGGAGTGACAAATCCTAATCTCAAATTATGCCAACCCAACATGTACCTTCGGAAACACCTGTAGAGCACCTTTATAATCACCCAGTTACGTTGTGACGTTTGGTAGCACACAAAGTGTTCTTCTGGTAAACGGGAGTTGCACAATCTCATAGTTGCAGGAACTTTGTATAAGTCATGAAGAAAGCAATAGCAAGATACTAAACGATCAAGTGCTAGGCTAATGAATGGGTCATGTCAATCACATCATTCTTCTAATGATGTGATCCCACTAATCAAATGACAACACATGTCTATGGTAGGAAACATAACCATCTTTGATTAATGAGCTAGTCAAGTAGAGGCATACTAGTGACTATAGTTTTGTCTATGTATTCACACATGTATCATGTTTCCGGTTAATACAATTCTAGCATGAATAATAAACATTTATCATGATATGAGGAAATAAATAATACCTTTATTATTGCCTCTAGGGCATATTTCCTTCAGTCTCCCACTTGCACTAGAGTCAATAATCTAGATTACATAGTAATGATTCTAACACCCATGGAGTCTTGGTGTTGATCATGTTTTGCTCGTGAGAGAGGCTTAGTCAACAGGTCTGCAACATTCAGATCTGTATGTATCTTGCAAATCTCTAGGTCTCCCACTTGGACCTGGTCGCGAATGAAATTGAAGCGTATCTTGATGTGCTTGGTCCTCTTGTGAAATCTGGATTCCTTTGCCAGGGCAATTGCACCAGTATTGTCACAGAAGATCTTCATCGGTCCCGATGCACTAGGTATGACACCTAGATCGGAAATGAACTCCTTCATCCAGACTCCTTCATTCGCTGCTTCAGAAGTAGCTATGTACTCCGCTTCACATGTAGATCCCGCCACGACGCTTTGTTTAGTGCTGCACCAACTTACAGCTCCACCGTTTAATATAAACACGTATCCGGTTTGCGACTTTGAATCGTCCGGATCAGTGTCAAAGCTTGCATCGACGTAACCATTTACGACTAGCTCTTTGTCACCTCCATATGCGAGAAACATATCCTTAGTCCTTTTCGTATTTTCGGGATGTTCTTGACCGCTGTCCAGTGATCCCCTCCTGGATTACTTTGGTACCTTCCTGCCAAGCTTATTGCTAAGCATACGTCAGGTCTGGTACACAACATTGCATACATGATAGAGCCTATGGCAGAAGCATAGGGAACATTTTTCATTTTCTCTCTATCTTCTGCTGTGGTCGGGCATTGAGTTCGACTCAACTTCACACCTTATAGTACAGGTAAGAATCCTTTCTTTGCCTGATCCATTTTGAACTTTTTCAAAATCTAGTCAAGGTATGTGCTTTGTGAAAGTCCTATTAAGCGTCTTGATCTATCTCTATAGATCTTGATGCCCAATATGTAAGCAGCTTCACCGACGTCTTTCATTGAAAAACTTTTATTCAAGTATCCCTTTATGCTATCCAGAAATTCTATATCATTTCCAATTAATAATATGTCATCAACATATAAAACTAGAAATGCTGCAGAGCTCCCACTCACTTTCTTGTAAATCTGAGCTTCTCCAAAAGTCAGATAAAACCATATGCTTTGATCACACTATCAAAGCGTTTATTCCAACTCCGAGATGCTTGCACCAGTCCATAAATGGAACACTGGAGCTTGCACACTTTGTCAGCACCTTTTGGATCAACAAAACCTTCTGGCTGCATCATATACAACTCTTCTTCTAGAAATCCATTCAAGAATGCAGTCTTGACATCCATTTGCCAAATTTCATAATCATGAAATGCAGCAATAGCCAACATGATTCGGACAGACTTAAGCATCGCTACGGGTGAGAAAGTCTCATCGTAGTCAACCCTTGAACTTGTCGAAAACCTTTCGCAACAAGTCGAGCTTTATAGACGATAACATTACCATCGGCGTCGGTCTTCTTCTTAAAGATGCATTTATTCTCAATGGCTTGCCGATCATCGGCAAGTCAACCAAAGTCCATACTTTGTTTTCATACATGGATCCTATCTCAGATTTCATGGCCTCTAGCCATTTTATGGAATCTGGGCTCATCATCGCTTCCTCATAGTTCGTAGGTTCATCATGGTCAAGTAACATGACTTCCGAATAGGATTACTGTACCACTCAGTGCGGATCTTACTCTGGTAGACCACGAGGTTCAGCAGATACTTGATCTGAAGTTTCATGATCAATATCATTAGCTTCCTCACTAATTGGTGTAGTTGTCACGGGAACCGGTTCTCGTGATGAACTACCTTCCAATAAGGGAGTAGATACAGTTATCTCATCAAGTTCTACTTTCCTCCCACTCACCTCTTTCGAGAGAAACTCCTTCTCTAGAAAGGATCCATTCTTAGCAACAAATGTCTTGCCTTCGGATCTGTGATAGAAGGTGTACCCAACAGTCTCTTTTGGGTATCCTATGAAGACACATTTTCGATTTGGGTTCGAGCTTATCGGTTGAAGTTTCTTCACATCAGCATCGCAGCCCTAAACTTTAAGAAACGACAACTTTGGTTTCTTGCCAAACCACAGTTCATAAGGCGTCGTCTCAACGGATTTTGATGGTGCCCTATTTAACGTGAATGTGGCCGTCTCTAAAGCATAACCCCAAAACGATAGCGGTAAATCGGTAAGAGACATCATAGATCGCACCATATCAAGTAAAGTACGATTACGACGTTCGGACACACCATTTCGTTGTGGTGTTCCAGGTGGCGTGAGTTGCGAACTATTCCGCATTGTTTCAAATGTAAACCAAACTCATAACTCAAATATTCACCTCCACGATCAGATCGTAGAAACTTTATTTTCTTGTTACGATGATTTTCTACTTCACTCTGAAATTCTTTGAACTTTTCAAATGTTTCAGACTTGTGCTTCATTAAGTAGATATACCCATATCTGCTCAAATCATTTGTGAAGGTGAGAAAATAACGATATCCGCCACGAGCCTCAACATTCATCGGGCCACATACATCTGTATGTATGATTTCCAACAAATCTGTTGCTCTCTCCATAGTTCCGGAGAACAGTGTTTTAGTCATCTTGCCCATGAGGCACGGTTCGCAAGTACCAAGTGATTCATAATCAAGTGATTCCAGAAGTCCATCAGTATGGAGTTTCTTCATGCGTTTTACACCGATATGACCTAAAACGCAAGTGCCACAAATAAGTTGCACTATCATTATCAACTCTGCATCTTTTGGCTTCAACATTATGAATATGTGTATCACTACTATCGAGATTCAATAAAATAGACCACTCTTCAAGGGTGCATGAACATAAAAGATATTACTCATATAAATAGAACAACCATTATTCTCTCGATTTAAATGAATAACCGTCTCGCATCAAACAAGATCCAGATATAATGTTCATGCTCAACGCAGCACCAAATAACAATTATTCAGGTCTAAGACTAATCCCGATGGTAGATGTAGAGGTAGCGCGTCGACCGCGATCACATCGACTTTGGAACCGTTTCCCACGCGCATCGTCACCTCGCCCTTGGCGGTGCTCGTTTATTCCATAGTCCCTGCTTTGAGTTGCAAATATTAGCAGCAGAACCAAGATCAAATACCAGTGCTACTACGAGCTCTAGTTAGGTACACATCAATAACATGTATATCACATATACCTTTGTTCACTTTGCCATCCTTCTTGTCCGCCAAATACTTGGGGCAGTTCCGCTTCCATGAGGACTGTCCGCTTGCAAGAGAAGCACTCGATTTCAGGCTTAGGTCTAGACTTGGGTTTCTTCTCTTGAGCAGCAACTTGCTTGCCGTTCTTTTGAAGTTTCCTTCTTCTTCCCTTTGCCCTTCTTCTTGAAACTAGTGGTCTTGTTGACCATCAACACTTGATGCTCCTTTTGATTTCTACCTCCATGCTTTCAAAGATCGCGAAGAGCTCGGAATAGTCTTGTTCATCCCTTGCATATTATAGTTCATCACAAAGCTCTTGTAGCTTGGTGGCGTGATTGAAGAATTCTGTCAATGACACTATCATCGTGAAGATTAACTCCCGGTTGAATCAAGTGATTGTTATACCCGACACATACGAGTATATGTTCACCGATGTAACTATTCTCCTCCATCTTGCAGCTATAGAACTTATGGGAGACTTCATATCTCTCAATCCGGGCATTTGCTTGAAATATTAACTTCAACTCTGGAACATCTCATATGCTCCATGACGCTCAAAACGTCGTTGAAGACCCGGTTCTAAGCCGTAAAGCATGGCACATCGAACTATAGAGTAGTCATCAGCTTTGCTCGCCAGACGTTCTTAACGTCGTCATTTGCATCAGCAGCAGGTTCGGCACCCAGCGGTGCTTCCAGACGTAGTTCTTCCATGCAGCAATGAGGATAATCCTCGAGTTACGGACCCGATCCGTGTAATTGCTACCATCATCTTTCAACTTTGCTTTCTCAAGGAACGCATTAAAATTCAACGGAACAACAACACGAGCCATCTATCTACAAACAAACATAGACAAGCAAGACACTATCAGGTACTAAGTTCATGATAAATTTAAGTTCAATTAATCATATTACTTAAGAACTCCCACTTAGACAGACATCTCTCTAGTCATCTAAGTGATCACGTGATCCAAATCAACTAAACCATAACCGATCATCACGTGAGATGGAGTAGTTTTCAATGGTGAACATCACTATGTTGATCATATCTACTATATGATTCATGCTTGACCTTTCGGTCTCCGTGTTCGAGGCCATATCTGCATATGCTAGGCTCGTCAAGTTTAACTCGAGTATTCTGCGTGTGCAAAACTGGCTTGCACCCGTTGTAGATGGACGAGAGCTTATCACACCCGATCATCACGTGGTGTGCGGGCACGACGAACTTTGGCAACGGTGCATACTTAGGAGAACACTACTTGATAATTTTAGTGAGAGATCATCTTAAAATGCTACCGTCAATCAAAGCAAGATAAGATGCATAAAGGATAAACATCACATGCAATCAATATAAGTGATATGATATGGCCATCATCATCTTGTGCTTGTGATCTCCATCTTCAAGCACCGTCATGATCACCATCGCCACCGGCGCGACACCTTGATCTCCATCGTAGCATCGTTGTCGTTACGCCATCTATTGCTTCTACGACTATCGCTACCGCTTAGTGATAAAGTAAAGCAATTATGTATGCGTTGCATTTCATACAATAAAGCGACAACCATATGGCTCCCGCCATTGCCGATAACTTCGTTACAAAACATGATCATCTCATACAATAAAATATAGCATCACGCCTTGACCATATCACATCACAACATGCCCTGCAAAAACAAGTTAGACGTCCTCTACTTTGTTGTTGCAAATTTTACATGGCTGCTACGGGATTAGCAAGAACCGTTCTTAACTACGCATCAAAACCACAACAATAGTTTGTCAAATAGACTCCGTTTTAACCTTCACAAGGACCGGCGAGCCACACTCAGTTCAATTAAAGTGAGAGAGAGACACCCGCCAGCCACCTTTAAGCACGAGTGCTCAGAACGGTGAAACCAGTCTCGCGTAAGCGTACGGCGTAATGTCGGTCCGGCCGCTTCATCTCACAATACCGCTGAACCAAAGTATGACATGCTGGTAGGCAGTATGACTTATATCGTCCACAACTCACTTGTGTTCTACTCGTGCATATAACATCAACACATAAAACCTAGGCTCGGATGCCACTGTTGGGGAATGTAGTAATTTCAAAAAATTTCCTACACACACGCAAGATCATGGTGATGCATAGCAACGAGAGGGGAGAGTGTTGTCACGCCCTCGTGAGACCAAGCGGAAGCGTTGACGCAACATAGAGGAAGTAGTCGTACGTCCTCCCGGTCCGACCGATCCAAGCACCGTTACTCCGGCACCTCCGAGTTCTTGACACGCGTACAGCTCGATGACACACCCCGATCTCCGATCCAGCAGAGGCGCTGGGCTGGGGAGTTCCACAAGACGACGGCGTGGTGACGATCACTATGTTCTCTGTCATAGGGCTTCGCCTAAGCACCGCTACAATATGACAGAGGTGTAATATCGTGGAGGGGGGCACCGACACGGCTAAGGAA
>JAHHZJ010002089.1:0-94626 GCA_021437245.1 Aegilops speltoides
TGCATGTTTGACACATATTTCATTTGCTATCTTATTGTGTGAGCATGTTGGATGCATGATTTTATCCATTCGAGGACATCCATTTGTTGCTTTGGTCTTTTGGATTCTTTTTGACCAAATGGATGGACAAGAATGCCTAAGTTCCTCCCTAGCTATCTATGCTTTCTTGTCTCAAACTCTATTCATGCTTATATCACAAACTTTGATCAAGTCTTTTTCGGACCCACCGAGTGAGGAGCACTTTGAGCCACCGATCCGTCAAAAGCTTAATTTCCAAAACCTTCTAAGTATTTTCGGTCGACCAACCCACTCAAAATCGGACAGACCGAAAGCACTTGGATTGATCTAGGTTTTCACCTCGGTGAAACCGAGTTGCAATTTTCGGCGTGACCGAAGTGAGTAACTGCTTGCAGTTAACCATCTCGGTGCCACCGAGTTTTACAACTCGGTCCCACCGACTGACTAAAGGGTATATATACACGAGGGCAGCGCGTTGATTCTTTCTTCAAACGCCCGCCCCAAACCCTTTCTTTGCCGTCGCCGTGGTCTCCGGATCGTCTCTCGTTGTCGCTTTGTGCGCCCTCGCCGCAGGTCTCCGTTGCCGTCAGCGGTCACTCTCTCAGCGCCGTTGCGCCGTGAAAACTCCACCAAGTTAGGGTGAGTTTGATCCTCTCGTGCTTCAACCTCCGATTCTATGCACGATTGGTTTGCCTAGCTTCTTGCCACGTTTGAGATCTTCCTATCCAGCAGATTAGTTCTTAGAACGAAATTGAGTAAAAGTTTTAGGGTTAGGTTTCCGCGAACACATCTCGGTGAGACCGATTCTACATTCTCGGTATGACCGATTTGGCCTCTGGCCATTACCTTTCGCACTTTTCGGTCCAACCGAGGTTGTGCAAATCGGTGTGACGAAATGAGGATTTAGTGAAACCCTAGTGTTCTCGGCAAGACCGAAACCCATTTCGGTCCAACCGAAAGTGGTGTGAATGGTTCTGTTTAGACACTTCGGATTCACCGAATTTTAGCCTCGGTCTAACCGAAATGCATTACTGTGAAAACCTAAAACTGAAATTTGAACTCATTTTTTTGCAAAATCTTTGCGTAGTTTGTGATAACTCTTCTATTCGCCTACACCTAATCTATTCACGGGTTGTCGGCCATGTCGGATGCGGTGACAGCGAGCAGTCTGAATCACCAATTCTGAGATTCGAGAGGGCACTAGTCCACGAGGCGGCAGCTTTTCCGATGATGGTGAGAGGAGCACACCAAGTGGTTTGCCTCCTGCAGCCACCAGGGCGTGAAGAAGAGAAATTCGATGAAGAGGATTCGATTTCATTCTTGAGGAAGAGATCTCATCTAAGCCAAAGAGGAAAGTTGTTGCCAAAGAGCATCAAGGGCAACAAACCAAGAAAGGCACCGACAAAGTGAAGAAGTCCACAGTTGCTAAGAAGCTGAGCATGGAAGAGAAACTTGAGCAAAGTGAAGAAAACTTCCAAGAGGAAGAGAATTGTGCATGATGAAGCGGCAAATTGATGATTACGATGAGGAAGCACCCCAGACCTCCTCGAAGCCTAAGTTGATGGGTGATGCCATCGAGGCGGGAGCACCTTCAAAGTCTAAGCCTTGCTCCAAGCAAAGGCAGCTCAAGCCAAGCCTTCTTTGCCAAGCCCAAGAAAAGCTGTGAGAAACATCCCAGCTTGAGAGAAGAAGAAAGACAATGTGCCACCGGTGAGTCGGATGATGAGGCACTGTATTCTTGAAACTCCGTCGTAAATTGCCTATTCACAATGATGCTCATCCTCAAGCTGAAAACATGAAGGAAAGAAAGGACAAAGGACTCGGGCTATGGAGACAAGTTGATCCATATCTTTGTGAGGAGAAGGACTATTGTTGATCAAGGTTCCACACGAGAGAGCAGCAAGATTTCTACGAGGCAGTGCTTATGGACAAGAAGCCCATTATTGCAGACACTCGCTATGTTGGATCGGGCGTATATTGATAGTGAAAGCACAGAGACTACTTTCCACATGTGCATGAGAGCTTTCTTGCATGTGGTGTTGCTGATTTCGTTGGTCGAAGTTGTGATTGGAATGATGAGATGATCATGCAATTCTATGCCCTGACTCATTTCTATCCGGATGGTTGGATTGTATGGATGGTGAAGGTCGAGATTCTCTTCAACTGTTGAAGAATGGGCAGCCTTCGCTGAATGCTCCGGTGTCAAGAGAAGATGATGTTGATGTCTATGGTATTCCCAAGAAAAACCATGAGTCTATGAAGAACATGTACAATGAGGTACCGACTAAGGATGTAGAGATCTGGAAGCTCGGCTCGGTGTATCATCTCGAGCAGGTCTCCTACCACGAACACAATTACGAGGCATACCTTGATGCCCAAGTCTGGAGATCATCGCATGATAAGAGGCTATTCTATCAACATGTTGCATATACTTGATCGAAGGCACCTTTCAAGGTGATGGACACGATAGTTGAGACTATCAAGAGGACTGCGCAGCAGCACGAGAAGAGGTCATGTGGATTTGCCCGCACATTCGGATGCTTATCAATGCCAAGTTTGCACGGGCACCTACTTGTTGGAGCGACCACACTTGCCACTGCAGCCTGAGCATGAGGACAATGAAGTTGTGATGGTGAGGATGATCCACGTCTGTTGAAGGTCAAGCAAAGTCTGAAGCTGCCAAACAAGCTAAAAGCTGAGAAGGAAGCGGCGGCAGCAGCAGCTAAACCCAAGAGTGTTGGAGAGCAGCTCCTTGAAGCTACCGGAGGATTGAACAACGCTGGCCAGCATTATGCGATCTCGGGAGAGTCTTGAGAGGATAGTTGAAGACAAGTTCCATGCTCTGGATGTCAAGTGGATGAAGTGCAAGTCCTTGTCAACAAGCTTGAGGCGATATCGAGAAGCCAAGAAGGAGAAGGAAGAGCTCATGCGTGAGATGCGAGATGACCTAGTCCAGATGATTATGAACAGCTGCTCCGGTTCCTACAGACCCGATCATTGCTATTCGATGGGAGACACGGGACTATAGCCTCGGCACCTCCACAGCTCCATCGGTTCCAGCTCGGCTCCGGTGACCACTCCTCCGGCTCCACAGACATCATTTGAAGCCTTTGCGGATGCAGCTATCTCAACTCCATCAACCTGCACAGGAGCCGCCGGCGAGTCCCTAGTGACGTTTAGCTCTATACCTTCGAACTTTTTGGTAACTTGTTGCCAAAGGGGGAGAAATTGTATAGATCATAGGACTTCGAGAGAGAGAGTGCTCGCTTTTGCTCTTTCGTTTCGTTTGCGGTCTTTTTGAGATACGTTTGCTCTACTTTGATGAGTGCTTGATCATACTATGCCTTAATGTGTGCTTAATGCTTATCATATGCTATTCATATCTTGTATGATCATTTACTCATGTCTTGGTGATTGGGTGCATGCTATTCATTCTTATCATTTTGTGCGCTCCACCAAGATGTATGTGACATGGAAGAGTGATCCATGATCCTAATCGATTGTGCATTTGCATTCAAACGCAAATCTTAAATAATGCACAAATTTAGGGGGAGCTCTTGCTTATCACATACGTCTCAAAGCGACGATATTATTCTTTGATTATATCATTTGTCGAAGCTTTGATCTATATGTTGTCATCAATTACCAAAAAGGGGGAGATTGAAAGTGCAACTAATCGCTGGGTGGTTTTGGTAATTAATAACAACATATATATCATTGAACTAATAGTTTCTTGAGAACATTTCAGAAAGTTCAGTGATATGGGTATGGCAATGAATGAAGAAGTGGACCCCTCAAAATGCTAAGGAAAGCATTGGCAAAAGCTCAAGACTCCATTTTTGGTTTAGTGATCCAAGATCACATTGAGTCTATAGGAAAGCCAATACTATTAAAGGGATGAGGTTATGATAATGATCTGGTTGCTCAAAGTGCTTAGTGATCTATCTCCCAAACTATCGCAATCTTTCATTCCAACATACACTCATAAGTAATCTTGGTCTCACCGATTCCATAAACTCACCACACCGAGATGAACCACCTCACCATATACCCAAACCCTAGAAATTTGGATTTTCCGATTCCAAACTCGGTCTCACGAAACTAGTGTTGCCAAGCTTACAGAACATACGTCATCAAATCGGTGTCACCGAGATGATAAAGTCGGTCCCACCGAGATTGGCAAACCCTAGTCTTTGGAAGAATCGGACTCACCGAGATTGTATTTTCGGTCCCACCGAAAATCCCAACGTTCACAAGATTTGAACTTTCGGTCTCACCGAGTTGTCAACTTCGGTCGACCGAGATTGGTCAAATGTGTGTAACAGTTGGATTTTGTGTGGAGGCTATAAATACCCTCCACCCCTCTTCATTCGTGGAGAGAGCCATCGAAAGAACTACCACTCCTACCTTATATTTACGAGAAGAAAACTACCTACCCTTGTGTTGAGATCAAGTTGCTCCACTCCCACCATATGAAACTTGATTTCTAGCCTTCCCAAGTTGCTTTCCACTCAATCCTTTCTTCCACCACAGCCAAATCGGTGAGGAGAGTTGAGTGTTGGGAGATTATCATTTGAAGCACAAGAGCAAGGAGTTCATCATCACCAACACCATCTATTACCTTTTGGAGGTGGTGCCTCCTAGATTGGTTAGGTGTCGCTTGGGAGCCTCCGTCAAGATGTGGAGTTGAACCAAGAAGTTTGTAAGGGCAAGGAGATCGCCTACTTCGTGAAGATCTACCCCGAGTAAGGCTAGTCCTCCGTGGGCGTATGCCATGATGGCATAGACAAGGTTGCTTCTTCGTGGACCCTTCGTGGGTGGAGCCCTCCGTGGACTCTCATGGCCGTTACCCTCCGTGGGTTGAAGTCTCCATCAGCGTGGATTGACGATAGCACCACCTATCGGAACCACGAGAAAAAATCTCCGTGTCTCCAAATTGCGTTTGCTCTTCTCCACCTCTCTTTACTACATGTGCAATTTACTTTCCGCTGCCAATACTCTAGAATTGCATGTGTAGGGTGATACTTGACTTGATCATCTTGAAATCTGCCAAAACTTGTCTTAATCAAAAGGCTGAATTTTTATATTGTCAAGTAGTCTAATCACCCCCCCTCTAGACATACTTTCGATCCTACACCCTCGCATTTACATTATTTGTCATTTTCCTCTCGTTTTCCTCTCCCCCACTTCACCCTTGCCGTTTTATTTGCCCTCTCTCTCCCAACCTCTCTCTCTTTCGCTTGCTTTTTCTTGTTTGCTCGTGTGTTAGATCGTTTACCTTGTCTTAATGGATAGTCCTCCTATCCTTGTTAGCACTCCCGAACATGAAGTTCTTAATTTTAAGAAAAGGGAGGGAGAAAATTTAAAAGATGCTTGGCATAGAATTTGCAATGCCCAAAACAAATCTACTAGGAAGCTTTCTACTTCCGTACTTCTTCGCAATTTTTATGTAGGCATTACTCCTTGGAATAGATGCGTTCTTGATACCGTTACCGGAGGGGATTTCTTGAGTAGCCATACGTTTGATGCTTATAATGCCATGTTAGATTTGTTTGGCCCACCACCTCTTTTGGTTAATGAAACTATTTTAACTTTGGAACTGTGATGCAACGACTTAAAATTATTGAAAATAAAATTGCCACTATTGAGTTGATTGAAAATTTGGATAAAAAGATTCATAATCACATTACCCAATATGGATCTAGGGTTGGAGTTACTTTGAAAAAATTTAAAGAGAAAAAACCTATAGTTAATGAAAAAATAGATCTAGACTCTGCAAGAATCGGTAAACTTGAGGATATCATTACCAACTTAGGGTCGGCATTTTCTTCCGTGAAAAACACTCCAAATCCTCCTACAAAAACTGCAAATTTATTTATGTTCCTAAAAATAAGGGTGAATCTTCTAGTAAGGGGAATGCGGATCTCAAATCAATAAGTGTTCATCCCAATTGTCTCTCTATCATTAAGGAACCTTTTGCTACAAATGAATTTCTTGATTTCTTGCCTAAGGGTTTAATCATTGCTAAAAAGGGAGAAACCCCTAAAAATTATAAGTGCTCTATTGAGGAATTGAGTGCCAAAGATGGCACTACTTAGATCTATCTTCGCTTTTATGCCTAGCTAGGGCGTTAAACGATAGCGCTAGTTGGGAGGCAACCCAATTTTATTTGTGTTTTTTGTTTTTGTTTCTGTTTAGTAATAAATTTTGCATCTACCTTATGTTTAGATGTGTTTTTATGTTTTAATTAGTGTTTGTGCCAAGTAGAACCTATAGGATAACCTATGGTGATATTTAATTTGATTCTGCTGAAAAACAGAAACTTTGTGCGCACGAAATTAGTTTTGTTAAATCACAGAAACATGATTTTGCGTTGATTCTTTTTGATCTAGATCAATAGACAAATTGTACAGGACTTACTATTTTGGTAGGATTTTTAGAGTTCCAGAAGTTTGCGTTAGTTACAGATTGCTACAGACTGTTCTGTTTTTGACAGATTCTGTTTTTCGTGTGTTGTTTGCTTATTTTGATGCATCTATGGCTAGTATTAAGTGGTATGAGCCATAGATAACCTGAAATACAGTAGGATTAACACCAAAATAAATAAAGAATGAGTTCATTACAGTACCTTATGTGGTGGTTTTGTTTTCTTTCACTAACGAAGCTTATGAAAATTCCTATTGAGTTTTGTATTGTGAAGTTTTCAAGTTTTGGATAAAGATTTGATGGACTACGGAATAAGGAGTGGCAAAAGCCTAAGCTTGGGGATGCCCATGACACCCCAAGATATTCAAGAATGGCCAAAAGCCTAAGCTTGGGGATGCCCCCGGAAAGCATCCCCTCTTTCGTCTTCGTTCATTGGTAACTTTACTTGGAGCTATATTTTTATTCGCCACATGATATGTGTTTTGCTTGGAGCGTCGTGTATGATATTAGTATTTGCTTTTTAGTTTTCCACAATCATCCTTGCTATACACACCTTTTGGGAGAAGCCCACTTGATTGAAATTTATTAGAATACTCTATGTGTTTCACTTATATCTTTTCAGCTAGATAGTGTTTGCTCTAGTGCTTCACTTATATATTTTAGAGCACGGCGGTGGCTTCATTTTGTAGAAATTGCTAGTCTCTCATGCTTCACTTATATTATTTTGAGAGTCTCTTAGAACAGCATGGTATTTGCTATGGTTATAAAATTGGTCCTAGAATGGTAGGCATCCAAGTTGGGTATAATAAAAACTATCATAGGAAGTGAATTGGATGCTATGATCAATTTGATACTTGATAATTGTTTTGAGATATGGAGGTAGTGATATTAAAGTCATGCTAGTTGGGTGATTATGAATTTAAAGAATGCTTGTGTTGAAGTTAGCAAGCCCCTTAGCATGCATGTATGGTTAAAGTTCTGTAACAAATTTGAAACATGAAGTGTCCTTGGATTGTGCATCCTTATGAGTGGCGGTCGGGGACGGCGATGGTCTTTTCCTACCAATCTATCCCCCTAGGAGCATGCGCATAGTGCTTGGTTTTGATGACTTATAAATTTTTGAAATAAGTATATGAGTTCTTTTGACTAATGTTGATTCCATGGATTATCGCACTTTTACCTTTCCATCATTGCTAGCCTCTTGACCTTGTGCATTGCCCTTTCTCACCTTGAGAGTTGGTGCAAACTTAGCGGTGCATCCAAACCCGTGATATGATCGCTCTATCACACATAAACCTCCTTATATGTTCCTCAAAACAGCCACCATACCTACCTATTATGGCATTTCCATAGCCATTCCGAGATATATTGCCATGCAACTTTCCACCGTTCCGTTTATCATCATGACACGCATTACTTTTGTCATATTGCCATTGCATGATCATGTAGTTGACATCATTTTTGTGGCAAAGCTACCATGCATAAATTTTCATACATGTCACTCTTGATTCATTGCACCATCCCGGTACACCGCCGGAGGCATTCATATAGTCATATCTTGTTCTAGTTTCGAGTTGTAATTCATATGTTGTAAATCAATAAAAGTGTGATGGTCAACATTATTAGAGCATTGTCCCCAAAGAAAAAAAAGAAAAAAAAGGCCAAAAGAAAAAAAGAAAGGCCCAAAAAAAAGAAAATAAATAAATAAAAGGGGGAAATGTTACTATCTCTTTTCCACACTTGTGCTCCAAAGTAGCACCATGTCCTTCATATAGTGAGTCTCATATATTGTGCTTCAAAGTAGCACCATGTTCTTCATATAGTGAGTCTCATATGTTGTCACTTTCATATAGTAGTGGGAATTTTTCATTATAGAACTTGGCTTGTATATTCCTACGATGGGCTTACTCAAAATGCCCTAGGTCTTCATGAGCAAGCAAGTTGGATGCACACCCACTAGTTTTCTTTTGTTGAGCTTTCATTCATTTATAGCTCTAGTGCATCCGTTGCATGGCAATCCCTACTCCTCATGTTGACATCAATTGATGGGCATCTCCATAGCCCGTTGATTATCCTCGTCAATGTGAGACTTTCTCCTTTTTTGTCTTCTCCACACAATCCCCATCATCATATTCTATTCCACCCATAGTGCTATATCCATGGCTCACGCTCATGTATTGCGTGAAAGTTGAAATTTTTTGAGATTATTTAAGTACGAAACAATTACTTGGCTTGTCATCGGGGGTGTAGAATTTGGGAACATTTTTGTGTGACGAAAATGAAGCATAGGCTAACTATATGATTTTGCAGGGAAGAACTTTCTTTAGCCATGTTATTTTGAGAAGACATGATTGCTTTTATTAGTATGCTTGAAGTATTACTATTTCTTTTGCCAATATGAACTTTTATTTTGAATCATTTGGATCTGAACATTCATGCCACAATAACAAAAATTACATTGAGAATTATGCTAGGTAGCATTCCACATCAAAAATTCTGTTTTTATCATTTACCTACTCGAGGACGAGCAGGAATTAAGCTTGGGGATGCTTGATACGTCTCCAACGTATCTATAATTTTTGATTGTTCCATGCTATTATATTACCCCTTTTGGATGTTTATGGGCTTTATTTTACACATTTATATCATTTTTGGGACTAACCTACTAACAGGAGGCCCACTGTATATTCTTTTTTTTTCCTATTTCATATTTGAATAAAAGGAATATCAAACGGACTCCAAATGGAATGAAACCTTCGGGAGCGTGATTTTTGGAACGAACGTGATCCAGAGGACTTGGAGTGCAAGTCAAGAAGCGATTGAGGCGGCCACAAGGGTGGAGGGCGCGCCCACCCCTACAGGGCGCGCCCCCCTATCTAGTGGGCCCCTCGGGCGGCCACCGACCTACTTCTTCCTCCTATATATACCCACGTACCCCGAAAACATCCAGGGATCCAACGAAAAACAATTTTCACCGCCGTAACCTTCTGTATCCGCGAGATCCCATCTTGGAGCCTTTCGATTGTTCATGGGGGAATCGACCATGGAGGGCTTCTACATCAATACCATAGCCCTCCGATGAGTTGTGAGTAGTTTACCACAGACCTTCGGGTCCATAGTTATTAGCTAGATGGCTGCTTCTCTCTTTTTGAATCTCAATACCATGTTCTCCCCCTCTCTTGTGGAGATCTAATTGATGTAACTCTTTTTGCGGTGTGTTTGTCGAGATCCGATGAATTGTGGGTTTATGATCAAGTTTATCTATGAGAAATATTTGAATCTCCTCTGAATTCTTTTACGTATGATTGAGTTATCTTTGCAAGTCTCTTCGAATTATCAATTTGGTTTGGCCTACTAGATTGATCTTTCTTGCCATGGGAGAAGTGCTTAGTTTTGGGTTCAATCTTGCGGTTTCCTTACCCAGTGACAATTGGGGTTGCAAGGCACGCATTGTATTGTTGCCATCGAGGATAAAAAGATGGGGTTTATATCATATGCATGAGTTTATCCCTCTACATCATGTCATCTTTCTTAATCGTTACTCTGTTCTTTTGAACTTAATACTCTAGATGCATCTTTGGATAGCGGTCGATGTGTGGAGTAATAGTAGTAGATGTAGGTAGGAGTCGATCTACTTGTTGCGGACGTGATGCCTATATACATGATCATGCCTGGATAATCTCATAATTATTCGCTTTTCTATCAATTGCTCGACAGTAATTTGTTCACCCACCGTAATACTTATGCTATCTTGAGAGAAGCCACTAGTGAAACCTATGGCCCCCGGGTCTATCTTTTATCTTATAAGCTTTCAATTTACTTTTATTTGCATCTTTCCTTTTCCAATCTATATTATAAATTGCCAAAAATATATTTATCTTATCATACTATTTCTATCAGATCTCACTTTCGCAAGTGGCTGTGAAGGGATTGACAACCCTTTTATTGCGTTGGTTACGAGTTCTTTGTTTGTTTGTGTAGGTGTGTGGGACTTTTGAGGAGCCTCCTACTGGATTGATACCTTGGTTCTCAAAAACTGAGGGAAATACTTACGCCTACTATTGCTACATCACCCTTTCCTCTTCAAGGAAAAACCAGCATAAGCTCAAGGCGTAGCGATGAGACCCTTTTGAATCTGCAGGGCTGTTATTGATTGCAACAAAGACAATGTCACTTTTCATGTTAATGGTAATAAGCATACTGATTACACTTTCAGAAACAACCTCAAGTTCACAAACATCAATTCTATTGGAAAAATTCCATCAATTATTATTGGAGGTTTTGAATTTCCTCTTCCTACTGTCAAGAAGAAATATGATATTCTTATTATTGGGGATGTACATATCCCCGTTGAGGTAACCTAGTGTTATTCGAAATTTCTCGGGTTCCATGTTATTCAGAATGAGTTTGTTAACAAGACTTGATCAACCTTGTTAATGGATTCCTTTTGATGAGCATGAGATGGATGAAGTTAGAAAGCACAACCTTCTGTACCCTCCTTTTACTTTCTGTTATTTAGATTAAATAAAGCAAAAATAGTATTTTACATGCATTTTTCGAATTATCCTTGCAATAAAAAATACCCCAAAAATAAAAGTTCTCCAAATGCCCTGAAAATGAAAGATGATTTTTTTCTAGAATATTTGAGAATATCTGGCACTGAGAACACAGCGGGGGAGGAAGCACCTGGCCACGAGGGTCCAGGGCGTGCCCACCCCCATGGGGCGCGCCCCTGCCTCGTGGGCCCATGGTGGCCCCCATCCACTTATTCCTGCACCCACACTCTTCTTCTTCCTCCCAAAAAAATCACCATCCAGCTCAAGCACAAGTTCTAGCTCATTTTGCTGCCATTTTCGATCTCCTTGCTCAAAGCTCCATTCACAAAACTGCTTTGGGGTATTGTTCTTTGGTATGTGACTCCTCCATTGGTCCAATTAGTTTTTGTTCTAGTGCTTTATTCATTGCAAATTTTTGCTGCCTAGGTGACCTTGTTCTTGAGCTTGCATGTCAAATTTATATGGTCCCAAGTAGTTTGGCAACAAATGGAACATGAAAAGATATCACAATACCAAGATAATATGGAGGTTACCGTTCTTGCTTACGGTCGATGTGTCAAATTTGTGTAGCGGTCAATGTCGATGACGAATATGAGCGGCGCTGTTGTCGTTGTTGAACCATCCCTAAGTAGTCGAAAGACATTAGGAAACGGAAACCGCAACTCAAAACTCAAAGACCAAAACGTGTCAAAACTTGTCGGACTGCGAAACGGGTGAGCGATGGTGCTTGCAGAAAGCGGTGGTGGTATGCAAGTGCGTATGCGGAAGTGGTGGTGGAATGGTGGGGGAAGCTGAACTGAAAAACATTCAGATTCGTCAGGGATGGTCGGACGACCGACGATGGTCGGATGACTGGAAGTCGTCGGACGTCCGGTGACGGTCGGACTCCGGTGCCTGGGAAATTTCGGGCACGGGATGAACACTCGGGCTCGTGGAGGATGAAGGTGTAGAGGTCAAATCTGAGAGATTTTGTGGATGGAAAAGGTGGAGAAGATGGGGGAAAGCTAGATCCACACGTGGAAAAGCAAATCCATGGATCAAATCCAACAAAACTTCATCACACCAACAAATCACAAAAAAAATTGGGGCTATTTTTGGTGGGGATTTTCAAAATTGGGGAAGAACACAACAAAATCAAGCTAGAAAACAAATGGTAGGGGCTCCAAAAACGTGATCAACGTGGCTCATGATACCAAGATGACGTAGGGTAGAACCCAAGACGTCCGATCTTTCACGTTTGGAGGGAATCCTACCAAGAACACGAAGAACACGAGAGGGGAAATGAGGCAAACACAAGAGAAAACACTCAACCAATAAGGATATAGTCACACATGCGCTAGATCCTCGAAACACAAAAGGGTACAAGATCTGAATCCAACAAGGGACGATACATAGGGTAACCGGTTCTTCTCCGTGAGAAGGTCTTGAAGAGGGTCTTCTCCGAGAGGAGGTCTTGAATCCAAGTGGATCTTCTCCGAAGAGGTGTTGGTCCCTCGCGATGGAGTAGATCCGGATGGATGAGAAAAGCTCTATCTCAAAGTATGAGCTATCACAATGCTGACCCTAGAAAGAGGGAGGAGGAGGTATATTTATAGTCTAAGTGGACGAAAGGGTAAGTGGCTTTGGCCCAACAAACAGGCGGTCACAAAGGCGTCGGACGTCCGCAGGTCGCCGGTCGTCCGAAGGCTCGCGAGGGTCCGCACGTCCGGTGCTGGTCGGGCGTCCGATGTTTCGACTCTGGTCAAGAATGGTCGGACGTCCGGTCGGGGTCGGTCGTCCGGTCGTCCGGAAGTCTCCGTTCTTCCGATGTTTTGGCTCGGGTGTGGTGGTGCCGATCGTCCGGAGAGGCTCGATCGTCCAGGCGCTGGAGTTGTCGGACGTGCGGTCGGCATCGGTTGTCCGGCCGCTGTAGCGTGCGAAGGCTGGGACTTGGCTGGTCGTTTGGAGCCTCCAGGCGTCGGACGTCCGGTCATCGTCGGTCATCCGATGACTGGGAGTTTCGGGCGGTCCTTCTTGTCCATTGAACTTGGTGTCCTCATCGTCTTGTCCATTGGGCGTAGCTCATCCGTGGCTTTCCTCCAAATACCTGATCACACATAGGGTCTCCGCATGAGGTAGTAGCCATGTCTCATAAGTAGGAAGTGGGAGTTCGGAGAGGAGCGAGTTCCCCTTATCTTCGATAGCCTTTGCTCGAGCTCTTGTCATTGGTCCAAGTGGTGTCGTGGGAGATGTAGATATGTCCATGGGGATGATCGTGGGATGCTTCGCAGCACCATGTAGGCCCAACAATTCCCCAGGGGGTTCCGGTAACCTCCCGGTACTAATACCCGAAACTTTGTGAAACCATTCTGGTGTCCGAATGTAACCTTCCAATATATAGATCTTTACCTCTTGACCATTTTGAGACTCCTCGTCATGTCCGTGATCTCATTCGGGACTCCGAACAACCTTCGGTCACCAAAACACAACTCATATAATACATATCGTCATCGAACGTTAAGCGTGCGGACCCTTCGGGTTCGAGAACTATGTACACATGATCGAGACACCTCTCCGGTCAATAACCAATAGCGGAACCTGGAAGCTCATATTGGTTCCCACATATTCTACAAAGATCTTTATAGGTCGAACCGCAATGTCAACATATGTTTTTCCCTTTGTCATCGGTATGTTACTTGCCCGAGGTTCAATCATCGGTATCCTCATACCTAGTTCAATCCCGTTACCGGCAAGTCTCTTTACTCGTTCTGTAGTGCATCATCCCGTAACTAACTCATTAGTCACATTGCTTGCAAGGCTTCAGATGATGTGCATTACTGAGAGGGCCCAGAGATACCTCTCCGATACTCGGAGTGACAAATCCTAATCTCGATCTATGCCAACCCAACAAACACCTTTAGAAATACATGTAGAACATGTTTATAACCACCCAGTTACTTTGTGACGTTTGATAGCACACAAGGCATTCCTCTGGTGTGCGGGAGTTGCATAATCTCATAGTCGAAGGAATATATATTTGACACAAAAGAAAGAGCAATAAAATTGAGCGATCATTATGCTAAGCTAACGGATGGGTCTTGTCCATCACATCATTCCACTAATGATGTGATCCCGTTTATCAAATGACAAGTCATGTCCATCGCTAGGAAACTTAACCATCTTTGATCAACGAGCTAGTCTAGTAGAGGCATACTAGGGACATGTAGTTTTGTCTATGTATTCACACATGTATCAAGTTTCTAGTTAATACAATTCTAGCATGAATAATAAACACTTATCATGAATAAGGAAATATAAAATAACAACTTTATTATTGCCTCTAGGGCATATTTCCTTCATCACGGAGGACACCAAAACATTCCTCACGGAGGTCAAAGGGCTGGCCTACAACGAGGCCTATCCGACCCAGGACTTCTTTGTCGTTCGTAAAGTCTACAGAAATGAATTTGACTTTGCCGCCCCCAAGGAAGTTCTTAAAATCCTCGCACTCAACGTCGGCATGGCATATGTGGAAGACCAAGCACAAGCTATGCACGCAAACCTGGAACACGGCGGGCTTCTTGTTCTCTTCCTCCTTTTGGATTCTTCACTTTTCCCAGGCCTGTGGTGTACTCAACATCTAGCCCAGCGACCCACTCATCACCCTTTGACTTTTCGAACATGCGTCTGAAGCGAGCAAGGCGTCCTTTCACCGTTGCGGAAGAACGGGTGTAGATGACATCGAACTCATCGCCGGTAATGGTTCTAACCTTGTACTCATTGCTGATCATGGAGATTTGGGACGCCATGGATTTGGGAAGAGGGTTAGGATTAGTGGAACTGCTATGATGTGAAAGGATGGGACGACTAGGAGCGAATTGCCGTAATGTTAAACGATGACCGGGGACGAGTAGGAGCGAACTGCTAGCGGCTTTTCGATTGTAAAAATACTAAGTGGGGCGTGCGGATGGCAAGGATTTCCATGCTCCCATGATACGGGTGTCACGCCCAAGATGTGACCCTATCCTAAAGGAACTCGAAGGTCCCACCAAGGATAGAAGCGCATCTTGAAGACGCTTTTGCAAGGTGGATATCATTACATCAAACCATTACATAATAGTTGGGGTTACATACACGAGGCATACAATGTCACACGAGTACAACAACATCATACATAAGCGCAACATCCGACTACGGATGAAACACAAACAGAAACTCAAACGACATCCACCCTGCTAGCCCAGGCTGCCGACCTGGAACCTATCCCCTGATCAAAGAAGAAGCGGAGGAAGAACTCCAAACAAGCAAACATCACTCTCGCGTCATGATTATCGCATAACCTGCACCTGCAACTGTTGTTGTAGTAATCTGTGAGCCACGAGGACTCAGCAATCCCATTACCATGGGTATCAAGACTAGCAAAGCTTAATGGGTAAAGGAATGGATAAGTGGTGAGGTTGCAGCAGCGACTAAGCATATATGGTGGCTGACATACGCAAATTAGAGCGGGAAGAGAAGCAAACGGAACGGTCGAGAAGCTAGAAGTGATCAAGAAGTGATCCTGAAACTACTTACGTGCAAACATAACCCAAACCATGTTCACTTCCCGGACTCCGCCGAAAACAGACCATCACGGCTACACACGCGGTTCATGCGTTTTAATTCGAATCTGGTGTCAAGTTCTCTACAACCGGACATTAACAAATTCCCATCTGCCACATAACCGTGGGCACGGCTCTCGAAAGTTTATACCCTGCAGGGTGTCCCAACTTAGCCCATCACAAGCTCTCACGGTCAACAAAGCATATTCCTTCTCCCAGGAAGACTCGATCAGTCTCGGAATCCCGGTTTACAAGACATTTCGACAATGGTAAAACAAGACCAGCAAAAGCCGCCCGATGTGCCGACAAATCCCGATAGGAGCTGCACATATCTCGTTCTCATAGCACCGGATGAGACATCCTCTGAGTAAAACCAGCCCTCAAGTTTCCCGAGGTGGCCCAGACCTACTCGGTTCGAGACCAACACCGGGCATAAGGCGAGCCTTCCACCCTTTACCAAGTATATAGGTGCATTAATTAAATAAGAGATATTGTGATACCCTAACATAATCACATCCATCATGGAGCAATCTTCGACTTCACCTGCAACTAACAACGCTATAAGAGGGGCTGAGCAAAGTGGTAACATAGCCAAGCAACAGTTTGCTAGGAAGGGTGAAAAGGTTAGAGGCTGACATGGCAATTTGGAGGCTTGGTAAACAAGTGACAGGTAGCGCAGCATAGCGATAGAACGAAGCAACTAGCATAGCAATGATAGTAGTAAGATCCAGAGTAACGGTCATCTTGCCTGAAATCCCGCTAGGAAGAAGAAGAACAAGTCCATGAAGAAGACGAATGGGCGAAGACGAACCAAGCGTAGACGAACGAATCCTCACGATCGCAACGAAACAGGAACTATCAAGAAGAAGCACAACCGGAAAGAAGCAAACAACATGGTAAACACACAACACAGGAACAAGGCATGATGCACAACCAAGTATGATGCATGACAAGATTAAATGTTGTTAACATGGCAAGAGGTGAAGCATAACAAAACTACCTATCTAGACAAGTTTAAATGAGGCCGGAACAACAAACAACAATTCCGAAAAAAAACCATATGCATCTTTTGGATTTGCTACTATTCTGCCCTAAACACAATTTTAGTGTTGTTAAATGGCAAAATAAAGTGTAGCAGGTTAAGCTATGCATTTTTCTACCCCATTTACATATAAAGAAGATTTAATTCCGAGCTACGTTTGTTTAGTTATGAAATAAACCATTTTAATATGTCATTCATGCAAAATAATTCAAACAGCAAGTTTAAACATTTTAAACATGGACGAAAGTTGCAGATTATGAAAGTACAAGAAAATCTGAGCATTTTACATATGTAACATGTTTTATTTGGATGAATGGACATTTAGGTATGAGCATTTTAAAATGATGGCATTTATTGTAAATATGCATGCACTGAAAATAGAGAAAAACTCTCATATGAAAAAAAATGCGGGCCGGATTGCAGCAACCTGCAGCGGCCCAGGAGGACTTGGCCCGAGTGAGCGCTCAGTGTGTGCGCGTGCAACAGTAAAGAAAAACAGGGCAAAAATTGGGGCACCTAGGAATCGAACCCTAGACCCCTCGGATGGATACTGGCGGCGCTAACCACTGGGCTAGCTTTGTGTTGGTGATGCAAAGGGAGATTGGCGCAAGATACAGCATATGGGCAACGCGATCAGGACCCAAACTGAAGCGTGCAGAGGGATCTCAGCGGCGACGGCATCGAGCTAGCAAGGCGCATGCGGTGGATGTAGAGCTACGGCGGGCGTGCGGAAAGGTTCAGGGTGCAGCGCACAGGTGTGGAGAATGCTCGGGACATGTGTGGCATGGTCTCGAAGCTTCCGAGCTATCGGCCATGGGGGTTTCGGCTCGGTGCTGGGCGGCTGCAAGGCAACAGGCAAGGCTCTCGTTGCGCGTGAGAGGTGTTGGTGTGCATGGTTGGTGCGGAGCAACACGCGAGGTGTTGGTGCTGCAAATTGGACTCAGCTGAAGCCTGAAGATGCATACTTACTGAACAGATTTGAAGTCGAACCTGAAGCAACTCTGAGAGAAACATGGCGGTATTGCGGTCGAGGACGCCGCCACGGCCACAATGGGCGTCACGATCGTCTGTGCAAGCAAGCGTGGGTATGGGCGTGCAACGGATGTGGTGCTAGGTGTGGATGCAGGTGCACGCATGTGTAGGAGGCGCCTGGGTGTGAGTTTCAGAAACTCGTCCATGGCGGATATGGGATCGGCGACTCGGGAAGACGACCACGGTGACAGAATTGAACCGGAGAGAGAGAGAGAGAGAGAGAGAGAGAGAGAGAGAGAGAGAGAGAGAGAGAGAGAGAGAGAGAGAGAGAGAGAGAGAGAGAGCAGGGAGAGAGAGATAGAGAGAGAGAGAGAGAGAGAGATGGGGAGGAAGTCTTCTTGCCGCCGAGTCGTCGAGGTTGGAGATGATCGGGGACGGCGAGAAGACGCGCTGATCGGGGTGGCGTCCTCATGTCCACGAAGCAGAGGAAGCAGGGGAAGAACAGGTTGTAGAAGAAGATGATCGCGTAGGCCATGGTCCCTTCTGGCTCCTGGCCTTGCTGGAAAACGAAGGAGACGACGTCTTCGAGTCGACCCAGAACAAAGACGGCGATGGAGGAAGGCTATGGCTGCGGTGGAGCCATGGAAGTGCTCCGGTGCTCTCGGGTGGAAGGGGCGATGGCTTTGGAGGCATGGATCTCACCTGGCGGCGGAGGAGGAAGGAGAGGGGAAACCCTAGGGCTGGCGCTGGGCTTCTAATAGGGGTGAGGCGCGGCTCGGCGTGGGTGTGACGCGCTGGCTATGTGTGCCTCGTTTGCGAAGTTACTGTGAGAGAGAGGGAGGACGTGAGGTGGAAGAAATGGTGAGGGGAAGAGGATGACATCTGGGGCCGAAGGGTTGCACTGGAGAGAAATTAACAGCGGGAAGGCTAGGCTAGGTTGTAGGCTGCTGCTGCTGCGCGCGGCTGGGTGTGACATCCTCGATTCAATCATACACGCAAATGTGTACGATCAAGATCAAGGACTCACGGGAAGATATCACAACACAACTCTAGACACGAATTAAAATAATACAAGCTTTATCTTACAAGCCAGGGGCCTCGAGGGCTCGAATACATAAGCTCGAAAACACAAGAGTCAGCGGAAGCAACAATATCTGAGTACAGACATAAGTTAGACAAGTTTGCCTCAAGAAGGCTAGCACAAAAGCATCTATGATCGAAAAGGCAAGGCCTCCTGCCTGGGAGCCTCCTAACTACTCCTGGTCGTCAGCGGTCTCCACGTAGTAGTAGGTGTTGGGGAACGTAGTAATTTCAAAAAAATTCCTACGCACATGCAAGGTCATGGTGATGGCATAGCAACGAGAGGGGAGAGTGTCGTCTACGTACCCTCATAGACCCTAAGCGGAAGCGTTAGCACAACGCGGTTGATGTATTCGTACGTCTTCATGATCCGACCGATCCAAGCACCGAACGTACGGAGCCTCCGAGTTGACTGCGTTACTCGATGGCGATCTTGACCTCCGATCCGGTGAAGCTCGGAGATGAGTTACGTTAGCATGACGGCGTGGTGATGATGATGATGTTCTACGGCGCAGGCTTCGCCTAAACTCATGACGATATGACCGAGGTGGAATATGGTGGAAGGGGCACCGCACATGGCTAAGGAGCGATCCGTAGATTAACTTGTGTGTCTATGGGGTGCCCCGCCCCGTATATAAAGGAGCGGGGGAGGAGGCGGCCGGCCAGGAGGCGCACCAAGGGGAGTCCTACTCCCACCGGGATTAGGACTCCTTCTTTCCAAGTAGGAGTAGGAGAAGGGAAAGAGGAGGAGAGAGGAAGGAAAGGCGCCGCCCTTCCCTTGTCCTATTCGGACTAGGAAGGGGAGGCGCGCCCCCCTCTGGCTCCTTCCTCTTCTCCCTCGAGGCCCATGTAGGCCCAATAACCCCGGGGGTTCAGTAACCTTCCCGGTACTCCGGTAAAATGCCGATTTCACGGAACCATTCCGATGTCCAAACATAGGCTTCCAATATATCAATCTTTATGTCTCGACCATTTGAGACTCCTCGTCATGTCCGTGATCACATCCGAGACTCGAACAAACTTGGTACATCAAAACTTATAAACTCATAATAAAAGCTGTCATCGTAACGTTAAGCGTGCGGACCCTACGGGTTCGAGAACTATGTAGACATGACCTAGAACCATTCTCGGTCGATAACCAATAGCGAGACACGGATGCCCATATTGGGTCCTACATATTCTGCGAAGATCTTTATCGGTCGAACCGCATAACAACATCGTTGTTCCCTTTGTCATCGGTATGTTACTTGCCCGAGATTTGATCGTCGGTATCCAATACCTAGTTCAATCTCGTTACTGGCAAGTCTCTTTACTCGTTCCATAATACATCATCTCATAACTAACTTATTAGTTACAATGCTTGCAAGGCTTAGGTGATGAGTATTATCGAGAGGCCCAGAGATACCTCTCCGACAATCGAGTGACAAAACCTAATCTCGAATTATGCCAACCCAACATGTACCTTCGGAGACACACAGAGAGCACCTTTATAATCATCCGATTCGTTGTGACGTTTGGTAGCACACAAAGTGTTCCTCCGATAAGCAGGAGTTGCATAATCTCATAGTTGCGAGGAACTTTGTATAAGTCATGAAGAAAGCAATAGCAGTATACTAAGCGATCAAGTGCTAGGCTAGCAGGATGGGTCATGTCAATCACATCATTCTCCTAATGATGTTATCCCATTAATCAAATGACAACACATGTCTATGGTTAGGAAACATAACCATCTTTGATTAATGAGCTAGTCAAGTAGAGGCATACTAGTGACTATATGTTTGTCTATGTATTCACACATGTATCATGTTTTGGTTAATACAATTCTAGCATGAATAATAAACATTTATCATGATATGAGGAAATAAATAATAACATTATTATTGCCTCTAAGGCATATTTCCTTGAGTCTCCCACTTGCACTAGAGTCAATAATCTAGATTACAAAGTAATGATTCTAACACCCATGGAGTCTTGGTCTTTGATCATGTTTTGCTCGTGAGAGAGGCTTAGTCAGCAGTTGCGCAACATTCAGATCCGTATGTATCTTGCAAATCTCTGTCTCCCACTTGGACTTGGTCCCGAATGGAATTAGGCGTCTCTTGATGTGCTTGGTCCTCTTGTGAAATCTGGATTCCTTTGCCAAGGCAATTGCACGATATTGTCACGAAGATCTTCATTGGTCCCAATGCACTAGGTATGACACCTAGATCGGAAATGAACTCCTTCATCCGGACTTCTTCATTTTTTGCTTCGAAGCAGCTATGTACTCGCTTCACATGTAGATCCGCCACGGCGCTTTGTTTAGAAGCGCACCAACTTACAGCTCCACGTTTAATAAAAACACGTATCCGGTTTGCGATTTGAATCGTCCGGATCGGTGTCAAAACTTACATCGGCGTAACCATTTACGACTAGCTCTTTGTCACCTCCATATCTGAGAAACATATCCTTAGTCCTTTTCGGTATTTCGGGATGTTCTTGACGCTGTCGATGATCCACTCTGGATTACTTTGGTACCTTCTGCCAAGCTTATTGCTAAGCTTACGTCGGTCTGGTACCTGACATTGCATACATGATAGAGCCTATGGTGAAGCATAGGAACATTTTTCATTTTCTCTCTATCTTACATTGTGGTCGGGCATTGAGTTTGACTCAACTTCACACCTTGTAGCACAGGCAAGAATCCTTTCTTTGCACGATCCATTTGAACTTTTCAAAATTTTGTCAAGGTATGTGCTTTGTGAAAGTCCTATTAAGCGTCTTGATCTATCTCTATAGATCTTGATGCCCAATATATAAGCAGCTTCACGAGGTCTTTCATTGAAAAACTTTTATTCAAGTATCCCTTTATGCTATCCAGAAATTCTATATCATTTCCAATTAATAATATGTCATCTACATATAAAATTAGAAATGCTCTGAGCTCCCACTCACTTTCTTGTAAATCTGAGGCTTCTCCAAAAGTGCATATAAAACCATATCTTTGATCACACTATCAAAGCGTTTATTCCAACTCGAGATGCTTGCACCGGTCCATAAATGGAGCGCTGGAGCTTGCACACTTTGTCGACACCTTTTGGATCGACAAAACCTTCCGGCTGCATCATATACAACTCTTCTTCTAGAAATCCATTCAAGAATGCAGTCTTGACATCCATTTGCCAAATTTCATAATCATGAAATGCAGCAATAGCTAACATGATTGAGACGGACTTAAGCATCGCTACGGGTGAGAAAGTCTAATCGTAGTCAACCCCTTGAACTTGTCAAAACCTTTTGCAACAAGTCGAGCTTTATAAACGATTACATTACCATCGGCGTCGGTCTTCTTCTTAAAGATCCATTTATTCTAAATGGCTTGCCGAGCATCGGGCAAGTCAACCAAAGTCCATACTTTGTTTTCATACATGGATCCCATCTCAGATTTCATGGCTTCTAGCCATTTTGCGGAATCTAGGCTCATCATCGCTTCCTCATAGTTCGTAGGTTCATCATGGTCAAGTAACATGACTTCCAAAATAGGATTACCATACCACTCTGGTGCGGATCTTACTCTGGTAGGCCTATGAGGTTCAGTAGAAACTTGATCTGAAGTTTCATGATCATTATCATTAGCTTCCTCACTAATTGGTGTAGTTGTCACAGGAACCGGTTCTTATGATGAACTACTTTCCAATAAGGGAGTAGATCTGATTATCTCATCAAGTTCTACTTTCCTCCCACTCACTTCTTTGAAAGAAACTCCTTCTCTAGAAAGGATCCATTCTTAACAACGAATGTCTTGCCTTGGATCTGTGATAGAAGGTGTACCCAATGTCTCTTTTGGGTATCCTATGAAGACACATTTCTCCGATTTGGGTTCGAGCTTATATGGTTGAAGTTTCTTCACATAAGCATCGCAGCCCCAAACTTTAAGCGACAACTTTGGTTTCTTGCCAAACCACAGTTCATAAGGCGTCGTCTCAGCAGTTTTGATGGTGCCCTATTTAGCGTGAATCGGCCGTCTCTAAAGCATAACCCCAAAAGCGATAGCGGTAAATCGGTAAGAGACATCATAGATCGCACCATATCAAGTAAAATACGATTCTGACGTTCGGACACACCATTTCGTTGTGGTGTTCGGTGGCGTGAGTTCTTGAAACTATTCCACATTGTTTCAAGTGTAGGCCAAACTTCGTAACTCAAATATTCTCCTCCACGATCGGATCGTAGAAACTTTATTTTCTTGTTACGATGATTTTCCACTTCACTCTGAAATTCTTTGAACTTTTCAAATGTTTGGACTTGTGTTTCATCAAGTAGATATACCCATATCTGCTCAAATCATCTATGAAGGTGAGAAAATACGATACCGCTTGTGAGCCTCAACATTCATTGGACCACAAACATCGGTATGTATGATTTCCAACAAATCGGTTGCTCGCTCCATAGTTAGGAGAGCGGCGTTTTAGTCATCTTGCCCATAAGGCATGGTTACATAAGTACCAAGTGATTCATAATCAAGTGATTCCAAAAGTCCATCGGTATGGAGTTTCTTCATGCGCTTTAATCGATATGACCCAAGCAGCGATTGCCACAAGTAAGTTGCACTATCGTTATCAACTCTGCATCTTTTGGTTTCAACACTATGAATCGTGTATCACTACTATCGAGATTTAATAAAAATAGACCACTCTTCAAGGGTGCATGACCATAAAAGATATTACTCATATAAATAGAACAACCATTATTCTCGATTTAAATGAATAACCGTCTCGCATCAAACAAGATCCGGATATAATGTTCATGCTCACGCGGCACCAAATAACAATTATTTAGGTCTAATACTAATCCGAAGGTAGATGTAGAGGTAGCGTGCCGACCGCGATCACATCGACTTTGGAACCGTTTCCGCGTGCATCGTCACCTCGTCCTTGGCGGTGCTTCGCTTATTAGTAGTCCTGTTTGAGTTGCAAATATTAGCAATGAACCAAAGTATCAAATACCAGTGCTACTACGAGCTCTAGTTAGGTACACATCAATAACATGTATATCACATATACCTTTGTTTACTTTGCCATCCTTCTTATCCGCCAAATACTTGGGGCGGTTCCGCTTCGGTGACGATCGCTTGCGGTAGAAGCACTCGATTTCGGGCTTAGGTCGGACTTGGGTTTCTTCTCTTGGCGACAACTTGTTTCTTTGTTCTTCTTGAAGTTCCACTTCTTCTTCCCTTTACCCTTTTCTTAAAACTAGTGGTCTTGTTGACCATCAACACTTGATGCTCCTTCTTGATTTCTACCTCCATGACTTTTAGCATTGCGAAGAGCTCGATAATAGTCTGTTCATCCCTTGCATATTATAGTTCATCACAAAGCTCTTGTAGCTTGGTGGCGATGATTGAAGAATTCTATCAATGATGCTATCATCAGGAAGATTAACTCTCGGTTGAATCAAGTGATTATTATACCCGGACATTTTGAGTATATGCTCCTTGTGAACTATTCTCCTCCATCTTGCGGTTGTAGAACTTATTGGAGACTTCATATCTCTCAATCCGGGCATTTGCTTGAAATATTAACTTCAACTCTGGAACATCTCATATGCTCCATGAGCGTTTAAAAGCGTCGTTGAAGGCCAGTTCTAAGCCGTAAAGCATGGCTGCTTGAACTATAGAGTAGTCATCGACTTTGCTCTGCGGACATTCTTAACGTCGTCGGTTGCATCGGCGAAGGGCTGGCACCAGCGGTGCTTCGAGCGTAACTCTTACGTGCGGCAATGAGGATAATCCTCGAGTTCTGGACCCAATCCGTGTAATTGCTACCATCATCTTTCAACTTTGCTTTCTTAAGGAACGCATTAAAATTCAACGAAACAACAACACGAGCCATCTATCTACAAACAAACATAGACAAGCAAAATACTATCAGGTACTAAGTTCATGATAAATTTAAGTTCAATTAATCATATTACTTAAGAACTCCCACTTTGACAGACATCTCTCTAGTCACCTAAGTGATTACGTGATCCAAATCAACTAAACCATAACCGATCATCACGTGAGATGGAGTAGTTTTCAATGGTGAACATCAGTATGTTGATCATATCTACTATATGATTCACGCTTGACCTTCGGTCTCCATGTTAGAGGCCATATCGCATATGCTAGGCTCGTCAAGTTTAACTGAGTATTCGCGTGTGCAAAAGCGGCTTGCACCCGTTGTAGATGGACGTGAGAGCTTATCACACCCAATCATCACGTGGTGTGCAGGCACGACGAACTTTGGCAACGGTGCATACTCGGGAAGAACACTTCTTGATAATTTTAGTGAGAGATCATCTTAAAATGCTACCGTCGATCAAAGCAAGATAAGATGCATAAAGGATAAATATCACATGCAATCAATATAAGTGATATGATATGGCCATCATCATCTTGTGCTTGTGATCTCCATCTCGAAGCACCGTCGTGATCACCATAAATCACCGTAGCGACACCTTGATCTCCATCGTAGCATCGTTGTCGTTTCGCCATCTATTGCTTCTACAACTATCGCTACCGCTTAGTGATAAAGTAAAGCAATTCTGAGGTGTTTGCATTTCATACAATAAGCGACAACCATATGGCTCCTGCTAGTCAGCCGATAACCGGTTACAAAACATGATCATCTCATACAATAAAATATAGCATCACGTCTTGGCCATATCACATCACAACATGCCTGCAAAAACAAGTTAGGCGTCCTCTACTTTGTTGTTGCAAGTTTTACGTGGTTGCTATGGGTTTGAGCAAGAACCGTTCTTACCTCGCATTAAAAACCACAGCGATAGTTCGTCAAGTTGGTGTTGTTTTAACCTTCGCAAGGACAAAGGCGAAGCCATACTCGGTTCAACTAAAGTTCGAGAGCCCGACGCTTGACCCACTGTGTGCAAAGCACGTCGGTAGAACCGATCTCGCGTAAGCGTCTGGCGTAATGTCGGTCCGGACCGCTTCATCCAACAATACCGCCGAACCAAAGTATGACATCTTTGGTAAGCAAGTATGACTTATATCGCCCACAACTCACTTGTGTTCTACTCGTACATATAACATCAGCGCATAAAACCTAGGCTCGGATGCCCTTTGTTGGGAGCGTAGTAATTTCAAAAAAATCCTACGCACACGCAAGATCATGGTGATGGCATAGCAGCGAGAGGAGAGTGTCGTCACGTACCCTCGTGACCGTAAGCGAGCGTTAACACAACGCGGTTGATGTAGTCGTCGTCTTCACGATCCGACCGATCCAAGCACCGAACGTCACGGAGCCTCCGAGTTGACACGTTCACTCGATGGCGATCTCGGCCTCCGATCCGGTGAAACTCCGGAGATGAGTTAAAATCGACCTGACGGCGTGGTGGCGATGATGATGTTCTCGGCGCGAGGCTTCGCCTAAACTCATGACGATATGACCGAGGTGGAATATGGTGGAAGGGCGCGCGACACGGCTAAGGAACGATCAAGTAGATCAACTTGTGTGTCTATGGGGTGCCCCGCCCGTATATAAAGGAGAGGGGGAGGCGGCGACCAAGGAGGCGCGCCAGGGGGAGTCCTACTCCCACCGGAGTAGGACTCCTTCTTTCCAAGTAGGAGTAGGAGAAGGGGAAAGAGGAGGAAGAGAGGAAGGAAGGGCGCCGCCCTTCCTGTCCTATTCGGACTAGGAAGGGAGGCGCGGCCCCTCTGGCTCCTTCCTCTTCTCCCTCGAGGCCCATGTAGGCCCAATAACCCCGGGGTTCGGTAACCTCCGGTACTCAGATAAAATGCCGATTTCACCCGAACCGTTCCGATGTCCAAACATAGGCTTCCAATATATCAATCTTTATGTCTCGACCATTTGAGACTCCTCGTCATGTCGTGATCACATCGGGACTCGAACAAACTTGATACATCAAAACTTATAAACTCATAATAAAACTGTCATCGTAGCGTTAAGCGTGCGGACCCTACGGGTTCGAGAACTATGTAGACATGACCTAGAACCATTCTCGATCGATAACCAATAGCGGGACACGGATGCCCATATTGGTTCCTACATATTCTCTGAAGATCTTTATTGGTCAAACAGTATAACAACATCGTTGTTCCTTTGTCATCGGTATGTTACTTGCGAGATTTGATCGTCGGTATCCAATACCTAGTTCAATCTCGTTACAAAGAAGTCTCTTTACTCGTTCCATAATACATCATCTCATAACTAACTTATTAGTTACAATGCTTGCAAGGCTTAGGTGATGAGTATTACCGAGAGGGCCAGAGATACCTCTCCAGAGCAATCGGATGACAAAACCTAATCTCGAATTATGCCAACCCAACATGTACCTTCGGAGACACACTGTAGAGCACCTTTATAATCACCCGATTCGTTGTGACGTTTGGTAGCACACAAAGTGTTCCTCCGTTAGCAGGAGTTGTATAATCTCATAGTTGCGGGAACTTTGTATAGGTCATGAAGAAAGCAATAGCGGTATACTAAGCGATCAAGTGCTAGGCTAACAGGATGGGTCATGTCAATCACATCATTCTCCTAATGATGTGATCCCATTAATCAAATGACAACACATGTCTATGGTTAGGAAACATAACCATCTTTGATTAATGAGCAAGTCAAGTAGAGGCATACTAGTGACTATATGTTTGTCTATGTATTCACACATGTATCATGTTTCCGGTTAATACAATTCTAGCATGAATAATAAACATTTATCATGATATGAGGAAATAAATAATAACTTTATTATTGCCTCTAGGGCATATTTCCTTCAGTAGGCACCCTCGGGGTAGTAGTAGTCGTCGGTCGTGTCGTCTGGCTCATGGGCTCCGACATCTGGTTGTATCAACCGGAAAGAAAAGGAAAGGGGGAAAAGGGGGAGCAAAGCAACCGTGAGTACTCATCCAAAGTACTCGCAAGCAAGGATCTGCACTACATATGCAACATTATCAAAGAGAGGCTGTATATGTGGACTGGGCTGCAGAAATGCCAGAATAAGGGGGGAGAGCCTAGTCCTATCGAAGACTAGCATCTTCAACATCTTCCGTGGTCTTGCAGCATTGGAAGAGTACAAATCAACATAATGTAAAGTAGTAGTAGTGTTATCAACCTCAGCCGGAGATCCTTTCTCGACTCCCTGCGAGAAAGAAATCCCAGAGCCATACTATCCATTTCTCATCACAATCCAATTTTTATCACAAGTATCCAGTTCTAGTTGTATCGATCGGGATACAACTCCAAGTGTCCGTTCTATCAGGGGACGGGCTATCGATAGATGTTTTCTTTCTGCGAGGGTGCACCAACTTACCCACCACGCTTGATTAACTCGTGGGACACACTTTCTGGGTCATGCGGCCTCGGCAAACAATATGCCGCAACCCGACCTAGGCTTAATAGAGAGGTCGACATCTTCGGACTAAACCTATGCCCCGAGGGTCATGGGCCATCTCCGAGGAGCTCACCTGCGTTGCGTGGGCGTGCCGGTGAAAGCGGACCTAGCTACCTCCTTAAAAAGCGGTGCTTACCAGTCCAACCGTGGCGCGGCTCGATCGTAGCGTCTATTAAGCTTGGTGATGCATCGACGCAGAGCGCCCATACTATGCCCACGTGATGGTTAGTGCTATCAGGCCAGAGGCCCCTTGGATCAAATATCCAAGTCGTAGTGGATTAGGAACGCGCGATAACAAGCAGAGACTCACGAAAGATCTGACCCCATTGCCCCGTCTCGAGGACTTGCGGCAAGAACTAAGAATGCTCGGTCGCGCCTCGTAATTATCTCACAGGCACCTTCCAGGTCAACCCGACTCCACATCATTCGCAATTATGCTCGTGCGGGTACCCCTCAGGGTCGACCCGTCTTTAGTAACATGGTTCAGTGTAAAGTCATAGTAATCATAGTAACTGTGTGTCCATCAAGGAGAAAAACCCGAGGAATCACCCCCGATGAATTCCACTCAATGTAATCATCAAGATGAACGTAAGAGGAATCACCCCCGAGGTTCACGCTTGAGGGGTTGCACGACAAAGTCGTACCAGAAGTGGTTAAGGCGGAATCACCCTCGATGACCACAACCGAATAGCTACACTACAGGGTTAACATCAGAAGTGCTGTAAAGGTCTCACCCTCGGCACTCGATAGTAACCAAAGGTGTCGAGCGACTAAGGGAAAGTGATGTGCGGTCTTCGGGCTTGGTCTTGATCCGTTGATCGGTCTTCGATGATGAAGCGAAGCGACATGGACAAGGTGAAATTCGATGATGGATCACTAACCAACCTATACTAAGCGATTTAGAATAAGCGGTAAGGTAACAATAAGCATGTTACAAAAGCGGGCTATGCATCGAATAGGAGCAAACAATAACAATAGCAAAATCTAATGCAAGCATGAGAGAATGGAATGGGCGATATCGGGATGATCAAAGGGGCTTGCTGGTTGCTCAAACAAGGAGGCTCGTCGGTGGCGTAGTCGAACATAGTGGCATCGGCGGTAGTCTCAAAGTCACTAGGAAAGAAGTAGCGGAGAGAAACACAATAAATAATGAGCAATTAAAGCATCATAAAGCATAACATGGTAAAACGCGGTGCTAGGAGCGATCTAACGCGGTGCTAGGTGATACAGACGAAGAGGGAAAACATCCGGAAGGGTTTTCCTGGTGTTAGGCATTTTCCGGACAGATGAAAGAGAGAGGAAAGTTTCATGTTCAGCATGCTAGGGGCATGTGACAGATGAACGGACCGCGAATTCGGATTCGTTGGATTTTTCTGAGCAACTTTCATGTAGAAAACATTTTCATCCGAGTTACGGTTTAATTACTACGAATTTCTAAAGATTTAAACATTTTTCTAAAATTCCTTTTATCTATTTACTCTAATAATACTAGATAACAGAATACTTTTCACACCAACTAGGGGGCTAGCCATGTTTATGACAGGGGTCAGGAGTTCAGTTGACCAGGTCAATGTCCAGTCAGCAGTCGACTAGTTTGATTATTGACTCGATCAAACTAACAAGGGGGGCCCACATGTCATAGGCTCATGTTCAGATAGAAAAGTTTTAATAGACTGTTTAAGTGGTAGGGCCACTTGTCATAGACTCTATTTTTGTTAACCCAATAAATAAAAGATAATCAACAGGGATGGCCCACTTGTCATCTACACATTTGACTAATTAAACAAATAAACTAACCTAATCTATTCCTGGACTAATCAAACTCTAGCCAAATACACCGGCCAGAAGCACAACCGGTTGTGCACATACGCTCGGGCACAAGAGGCACCGGCGGCCACAACCATCAGCAAACACTAGGCAGCAACGGCGCATGCAGCAACATCAAAACAGCAGCGGCGGTCGCAGGGAACAACGAGCAGCAGCGGCCGCACTGTAGGCCGCGGCAGCAGCAGTCAAAGGCAGCGGTCGAGTGCAGCAGCGGGGCCGTCGGCGGAGCAACGCGCGGCTGGCAAAGGCGGCTCCCGGGGCAGCCACGAGCGGCAGCAGGAGCAGCGCCGCAGTAAAGCATCAGCAGCAGTTCATGCGCGTACATGGAGCTCCGGCCACGGTCGCGGGACGGCGTCAGACGCAGCAGGGCGCACACGGATGGGGACGGCTCCGGCCAGGGCGGCCGACCGGCGAGCGGGCGGCGCGGGCGCGGACGGCGAGCAGGGGGACAACACGGCGCGCGGCGACGGCAGCCGCGGCAACAGCAGAAGGTAGCAGCGAGTGGGGGGCGCGCGGGCCTGAGGCGGGGGCGGGGTGAGGCAGCGGCGGCGGTGGCCAGTGACGGCAAGCAGCAGTAGTAGAGCAGCATCAGATGGCAACAGCAGCAGCGCCACGAAGCAGAGCAGCAACTGCACGCATGTACGCGTACGCGTGAGTTCGGACACGACGGTGACGGCGCCCTACGCTGCTCAAATCGAAGGGGGGAAAGGAGGATTCGAGGGATGAGCTCACCGTGAACTCGGAGGTGTGGTCGGGGAGGCCTTGGACGGGGCGGAGCAGTGCAAATCGACGGAGTTCAGTGGCGGTCGTAGTTGGGGAAGAAGATGCAGTCGACGACGGGGTGGCGGCCTCCCAGCTCCGATCCGGAGTTGTAGTCGATAAGTCGACCCCCGCAGAGCTTCTGGACATGGAGAGGCGGCGAGGGGCGTGCGGTGGCTGCGCGTACGACGGCGGCGCGGCCATGAGCGCCTCGGGCAAGAAGAAAACGAAGGGGGCAAGCGAGGGAGGGGAATGGGTGACCTAGGGTTTGTTCGAGGGGGCTCTGGGGATGCTCTTATCCATCCCCTCGACCGCGGGATGAATGACAGCGGCGGCATCGGCGGCCATGGCGGGGTGGATGCCCGCCACGCCATCCCCCAGTGTACAGAGGAAAAGGGATGAGCAGTACTGGGTCTTACGGCCCAGTCCACAGTAGGGGTCTTTTACTTTCCTATTATCTTTACTGTTTCATCCTTACTCCGTTGTTTTCTATTTCTAGCTACAATGTGGTGTTTATTTGAGTGAGCAAACGATTTTTATTATAAACAAAACTTGGCACATAAATACAGTACGTTAGCATAGGGTCACACACAAAATTTCTTGTGGTTTGGGAAAAGTAAGAATATATGTTGGAATTTGAATGGCCAAATTAAACGTTGTTGGTCCACCAAAATATTGCCATGGGAAAAATAAAAAACCAATTTGAGTTGATTTCTTCATGACAATTACTTGGCGTATACTTGCAACCCATCGAACATTTTTATTTGACAGATTAAAGAAATAAGAATTTGACTTGTATTTCAAAAGGAATTTGGATTTGATTTTTCTCAAGTGGCAATGTGGCTTAGTCAAACTTGATGACATGGCACCATGAGTGTGAGGTTACTGTAGTTGAACTACCGGGGTGTTACACTGGGCTGGGCTCTGAAGCTGCTGGTCGTTGGGCTGCGCTGCTGCTGCTCTCTCTCCCCTGCCTCAATTTCCTTTCTTCAGGCAAAAAACAAAGAGAAAAATCACAGGGACTTTGGAGAGGGAGTAGGCTGGAATAAAAATATCTCATGAATGCTGGAACTATGCGTCATTTTAATAAATTGTCTTGGCAATTTTTATAGATAGAAAAATAATTCAAGTTTGAACTAAATTCAAACTTGAGCCATTTTTGAACCCAACCAAAACAACTCCAAAATGGACGATATTTGACAGAGAGGTATAAGGTATGGTGCATGATTTATAGGAAAAGAATGAACATTTATGGAGGACAGAAAATGGCACTAACAAAAATGAAAGGAATGAGAAGGAAGAAGGAGGTGATGATGCATGGGTAGATTTGAGAGACACCAAAGGGTGAAGCACACACACATCATCTAGAGCAACACACACAACACATATAAGAGTGCAATGCACATGATGGACTTGGAAACAACATGAATGACACAATGCTATAATATGATGCATCAGGCAAAGGATGGCATAATGCAAAATAATTAAAGATGAACATGCTACAATAAACAAAATATGGCAATGGCATACATCATGAGCATGGCATAAACATATAGGAACGAAATATGCAAAACAATTATGACAATGCAACAAACATAATAATAAAAACACGACAACAACAGAAAAGAAATGGAAGGCAACTAGAGCATCGGTCTCGGGGCGTCACAACACTCCTCCACTAACAGAAGATCTCGTCCCGAGATCTTAGGAACGAGACGGAAGAGGAAGTGGAAGAGGTGAAGTAAGAACGCAAGAGAGAAGATGAACAAAGTCGAGAGCACTCGGGTAGAAAAGATGAACAGCGAATATGAAGAGAATGAAAAACTCAAGAAAAAGATAGATTCTGAAACCACTCCAGTTAGAACAAGATAGGAAAGGAATACGAATGGAAGAATTTAGGCAGCACTCCAGCTGAAAATGGAAGAAATAGAACATGAACTTCACAAGATGGAATGACACTTGACGAGACGAACAACACAATGCCTCCGGAAGAATAGAGGAACGAAAAGAACGGATAAGAGAACAACAACTTCCACCACGAATGGATTAGATAGCATCCTTAGAGGAAGGGTAGAACGGAGTTGTTGAGATATTCAACAACAAAAGAATAAGCTTGTTGTGGACTTATGGAAAAACCTCTCAAAATTTGAGGTGAAACTCTGCCACAACCAAATGCTTGAATAGCTGAGAAGAACGAAGAATGCAAAACTTCACTTGAAAAGAATACGGAGAATTATTTGCACTTCGAGATGCAAGAAGAATAATACTTGAGCTCCACCAACAAGAATCTTGATGAGCTCTTGAAGAATGAACTAAATCGTGAAGAACCACCATGAAGAACTCCGGTAAACAAAAGGATTAAAGAAACGAAGGTTGAAAAGAACAAGATAAAGCCTTGCGATGATTTAGATGGAGGTCCCGACGAAAGAAGCGAGTAAAACTTGGAACTCCAGAAAAGAAAAGATGAAAACACTTGGAACTAGAATTTTTTTTCATCACGAACAACTCCGACGATGAAATAAGAATAAGAATTACGTTATGCTTATCCTCACCAAATTAAATTGATGACAAGCAACGGATTTTGCATGCTACTTATTCTTGTTGGAAAGGATTGAGGGGTATATGGCGCAAAACTTGAGAAATTCTTCATGAACCACCGGTAGGATTGGAAAGAATGAATGAATTGATACGATAACAACACAAAGAATCTTGAACGAGCCACCGTAAGAATTAGAAAATGAGTGATGAAAGAGAATGAATCACCGGAAAGAATTAGAAGAACAAATATCTTTGGAGGATTTAGCTACAAGGAGCAGGAAGAACTTCGAGCTAATTAAAGAACATTTGAATGAAGCACCAGGATAATTGGATAATGATAGCTAGAGTGATGGCCTCCGGTGAAAAGAAATGGAAAAACAACTCCTGACATACTCCGGATTGGGTAAGAAAAGAATATCTGATAATTGGAATAATTCGCAAGGATAACATGAAGCTAGAACCATGAATCTTCGAGAGAACGGGAAAAATTTAAGAGAAACTCTTCTTCGATCTTCAAAGCTGAGAATGACGACGAGAAACACCACCGAAATTGTTGAGAAACTCCGAAATAATGAGAAAGAGGAAATGTAGAACCAAAGATGAAAAGAATTTTGAAATTGATATTGGAGAAGGCATGTGATTGATGGAATCCATTCTTACATCACCCTTTGAAAGGAATTAGGAATGGCTCCGGGATAATTAGAAGAGTCAGGTAAGATCCTGGGAAAAGACCTGTGGGTTAGGGGCCACTGAAGAGAAAAATATGGTTGGAAAGGATTGTTGAAAAGATAGATGATACACTGGAACAATTGAAATATTTGAATGAGGTGACAACCTCGAATTAATTCAAACACAGACGAATCTCCTGAGATGTCTTGAGCACTCCAGAAGGATAAACTGGCGAGAGGCGAACGAGCAAGAAGAAACACTTGAGCCAAGGAAAAGAATATAATCACTACCGAAAATTGGAATTGAATCCACTGAAGAAGAACAAAAGATGAAGAATGTCCACCGAGACAAGAATTCACCGGTTGAAATGATTGAGGGAAGACTGAAGAGGCTCCGTACAAATGAAAATTGATGCTCGAAAGAGACTCAGGCTTTGTGAAGAAGAGGGTGGGAGGGCGAGAAAACAAAGGCACCTGGAAGGGAGAACCGACGAATATCTTGAAGAGAAAACAACGATTGAAAGAAAGCAAAGGCTTCGCACGAGTAGGATGGATACTCGATTACGGACTCCGGCTCCAAGAGGAAAAAAGGGTGGGTGGGTGGGAAAAAGAAAACAACTAAGGATTGATCTTGCAAAAGACCAAGAGGGTCGAATCACCTCGACGAGAAATGCACCGGATGCAAAGAGCTGAAAACCAACGCTCAGAAACCAACTGTGTGATCCTAAAGAAAAAAATTGAAGGGGAAGAGGAGTAACTCAAAACACCTACGTCAAGATTCGACCGGGCGGCGCGAAGGTGCGAGGAGTAAAAGAATTCCTACTCTCCGATATAACTAGACTCCGAAATCAGTTTTCTTCTAGACTCAACAACGGCCAAACTACACGATCAATCAAGGGGATCCTATGGTCGCTCGAGGCTCTGATACCAACTTGTCACGCCCAAGATGCGACCCTATCCTAAAGGAACTCGAAGGTCCCACCAACGATAGAAGCGCATCTTGAAGACGCTTTTGCAAGGTGGATATCATTACATCAAACCATTGCATAATAGTTGGGGTTACATACATGAGGCATACAATGCCACACGAGTACAACAACATCATACATAAGCGCAACATCCGACTACGGATGAAACACAAACGAAACTCAAGCGACATCCACCACCGCTAGCCAGACTGCGACACGGAACCTATCCCCGATCGAAGAAGAAGCGGAGGAAGAACTCCAAACAAGCAAACATTGCTCTCGCGTCATGATCATCGCATAACTCGCACTGCAATTGTTGTTGTAGTAATCTGTGAACCACGAGGACTCGGCAATCCCATTACCATGGGTATCAAGACTAGCAAAGCTTAATGGGTAAAGGAATGGATAAGTGGTGAGGTTGCAGCAGCGACTAAGCATATATGGTGGCTGACATACGCAAATAAGAGCGGGAAGAGAAGCAAACGGAACGGTCGAGAAGCTAGAAGTGATCAAGAAGTGATCCTGAAACTACTTACGTGCAAACATAACCCAAACCGTGTTCACTTCCCGGACTCCGCCGAAAAGAGACCATCACGGGCTCCTATGGTCGTTCGAGGCTCTGATACCAACTTGTCACACCCAAGATGCGACCCTATCCTAAAGGAACTCGAAGGTCCCACCAAGGATAGAAGCGCATCTTGAAGACGCTTTTGCAAGGTGGATATCATTACATCAAACCATTGCATAATAGTTGGGGTTACATACACGAGGCATACAATGCCACACGAGTACAACAACATCATACATAAGCGCAACATCCGACTACGGATGAAACACAAACAGAAACTCAAACGACATCCACCCTACTAGCCCAGGCTGCCGACCTGGAACCTATCCCCTGATCGAAGAAGAAGCAAAGGAAGAACTCCAAACAAGCAAACATTGCTCTCGCGTCATGATCATCGCATAACACGCACTGCATTTGTTGTTGTTGTAGTAATCGTGAAAGCCACGAGGACTCGGCAATCCCATTACCATGGGTATCAAGACTAGCAAAGCTTAATGGGTAAAGGAATGGATAAGTGGTGAGGTTGCGGCAACAACTAAGCATATATGGTGGGCGACATACGCAAATAAGAGCGGGAAGAGAAGCAAGCGGGCAGTCGAGAAGCTAGAAGTGATCAAGAAGTGATCACGAAACTACTACGTGCAAACATAACCCAAACCGTGTTCACTTCCGGACTCCGTGAAAAGAGACCATCACGGCTACACGCGGTTGATGCGTTTTAATTGAATCTGGTGTCAAGTTCTCTACAACCGGACATTAACAAATTCCATCTACCACATAACGCGGGCACGGCTCTCGAAAGTTTATACCTGCGGGGTGTCCCAACAGCCCATCACAAGCTCTCACGGTCAGCGAAGGATATTCCTTCTCCCGGGAAGACCCGATCGGTCTCGAAATCGGTTTACAAGACATTTCGACAATGGTAAAACAAGACCAGCAAAGCCGCCCGATGTGCCGACAAATCCCGATAGGAGTTGCACATATCTTGTTCTCAGGGCACACCGGATGAGACATCCTACGAGTAAAACCAGCCCTCAAGTTTCCCTGAGGTGGCCCCGCAGTCTACTCGGTTCAGACCAACACTCGAAGGAGAGCTGGCCCGGGGGGTTAAATAAAGATGACCCTCGGGCTCCGGAAACCCAAGGGAAAAAGGCTTAGGGAGGCAAATGGTAAAACCAAGGTTGGGCCTTGCTGGAGGAGTTTTATTCAAAGCGAACTGTTAAGGGGTCCCATAAATCACCCAACCGCGTAAGGAGCATAAAATCAAGGAACATAACACCGGTATGGCGGAAACTAGAGGCGGCAAGAGTGGAACAAAACACGGGCATAAGGCCGAGCCTTCCACCTTTACCAACTATATAGGTGCATTAATTAAATAAGAGATATTGTGATATCCCAACATAATCACATCTATCATGGAGCAATCTTGACTTCACTGCAGCTAACAACGCTATAAGAGGGTTGAGCAAAGCGGTAACATAGCCAAGCAACGGTTTGCTAGGAAGGGTGAAAAGGTTAGAGGCGACATGGCGGTTTGGGAGGCTTGGTAAACAAGTGGCGGTAGCCTTGACATAGCGATAGAAACGAAGCAACTAGAATAGCAATGATAGTAGTGAGATCCGAAGTAACGATCATCTTACGAAACACCGCTAGGAAGAAGAAGAACAAGTCCATGAAGAAGATAAATGGGCGAAGGCAGAACCAAGCATAGAGCGAGCGAATCATCATGATCATGGCAAGCAGGAACTATCAAGAAGAAGCACAATAGGAAAGAAGCAAACAACATGGTAAACACACAACACAGGAACAAGGCATGATGCACAACTAAGTATGATGCATGACAAGATTAAATGTTGTTAACATGGCAAGAGGAGAAGCATAACAAAACTACCTATCTAGACAAGTTTAAATGAGGCCGGAACAACAAACAACAATTCCGAAAAATCCCCATGTGCATCTTTTGGATTTGCTACTGTTCTGCCCTAAACACAATTTTAGTGTTGTTAAACAGCAAAATAAAGTGTAGCAGGTTAATCTATGCATTTTTCTACCCCGTTTACATATAAAGAAGATTTAATTCCGAGCTACGGTTATTTAGTTATGAAATAAACCATTTTAACATGTCATTCATGCAAAATAATGCAAACAACAAGTTTAAACATTTTAAACATGGATGAAATTCTGATTATGAAAGTACAGGAAAATCTGAGCATTTCACATATGTAACATGTTTTATTTGGATGCATGGACATTTAGGTATGAGCATTTTAAAATGATGGCATTTACTGTAAATATGCATGCACTGAAAATAGAGAAAAACTCTCATATGAAAAAAAGCGGGCGGATTACGGCAACTGCGGCGCCCGGAGAACTGGCCCAGTGGCGCTCGATCTGTGCGCGTGCTGTGAGAAAGAAAAGCAGGCAAAAATTGGGGCACCTGGGAATCGAAACCCAGACCCCTCGGATGGATACTGGCTATGCTAGCCACTGGGCTAGCTTTGTGTTGGTGATGCAAAGGAAGATCGGTGCAAGATACAGCATATGGGCAACGCGACCAGGACCCAAACTGAAGCGCGCATGGGGATCTCGGCGGCGGCGGCGAAGCAAGCAAAGCGCATCACGGTGGATCTGAGCTCTGACGGGCATGCGGAAAGGTTCAGGGTGCAGCGCACAGGTGTGGAGAATGCTCGGGACGTGTGTGGCATGGTCTCGAAGCTTCCAAGCTATCAGCCATGGGGGCTTCGGCTCGGTGTTGGGCGGCTGCAAGGCAACAGGCGAGGCTCTGGTTGCACGTGAGAGCTGTTGGTGTGCGTGGTTGGTGCGGAGCAACACACGAGTGTTGGTCTTTGCAAATTGGATTAATTTGAAGCACGAAGATGCATACTTCTTGAGCAGTTTGAAGTGCGAACCAGCGAAGCAACTATAGAGAAACATGGCCGGTATTGCAGGTCGAGGCGCTCGGCCACGGCCACGGCGGGGCGTGCAGTCATGCAGCAGGGCAAGCGTGGGTATGGGCGTGCAGCGAATGTGGTGCTAGGTGTGGATGCAGGTGCACGCATGTGCAGGAGGCGCCTGGGTGTGAGTTTCAGAAACTCGTCCATGGCGGATATGGGATCGGCGACTCGGGAAGACGACCACGGTGACAGAATTGAACCGGAGAGAGAGAGAGATGGGGAGGAACGGGGCTTCACCGTGGAGGTGCTGCTGGAGTCGTACGAGGTTGGAGACGATCGAGGACGGCGAGAAGACGCGCTGATTGGGGCACCGTCCTCGTGTCCTGGCGAGAGGAAGGAGGGGAAGAAGAGGTTGTAGAAGAAGACGATCGTGTTGGCCATGGTCCCTTCTGGCTCTTGGCCTTGCTAGAAAACGAAGGAGACGACGTCTTCGAGTCGACCCAGAACAAAGATGGTGACGGAGGAAGGCTATGGTACGGTGGAGCCATGGAAGTGCTCCGGTGCTCTCGGGTGGAAGGGGCGACGGCTTTGGAGGCATGGATCTCACCTGGCGGCGGCGGAGGAAGGAGAGGGGAAACCCTAGGGCTGGCGCTGGGATTCTTATAGGAGCGAGGCGCGGCTCGGCGTGGGTGTGATGCGCTGGCTATGTGTGCCTCATTTGCGAAGTTACTGTGAGAGAGAGGGAGGACGTGAGGTGGAAGAAAAGGTGAGGGGAAGAGGATGACATGTGGGGCCGAAGGGTTGCACTGGAGAGAAATTACCAGCAGGAAGGCTAGGCTGGGTTGTGGGATGCTGCTGCGCATGGCTGGGCTAGGCTCTGAAGCTGCTGGTCATTGGGCTCGCTTCTGCTCTCTCTCCCTATACAATTTCCTTTCTTGATTTCTTGAGCGAAAAAAAAAGAAAAATCACAGGGACTTTGGATAGGGAGTAGGCAGGAATACAAATATCTCAGGAATGCTGGAATTATGAGTCATTTTAATAAATTGTCTTGGCAATTCTTGTAGATAGAAAAATAATTCAAGTTTGAACTAAATTCAAACTTGAGCCATTTTTGAACCCAACGAAAACAACTCCAAAATGGATGATATTTGACAGAGAGGTATAAGGCATGGTGCATGATTTATAGGAAAAGAATGAACATTTATGGAGGACAGAAAATGGCACTAGCAAAAATGAAAGGAATGAGAAGGAAGAAGGAGGTGATGATGCATGGGTAGATTTGAGAGACATCAAAGGGTGAAGCACACACACACATCATCTAGAGCAACACACACAACACATATAAGAGTGCAATGCACATGATGGACTTGGAAACAACATGAATGACAACAATGCTATAATATGATGCATCAGGCAAAGGATGGCATAATGCAAAATAATTAAAGATGAACATGATGCAATAAACAAAATATGGCAATGGAATATATCATGAGCATGTCATAAACATATAGGAATGAAATATGCAAAACAATTATGACAATGCAAAAAACATAATAAAAAACGACAACAACGAAAAAATGGAAGGCAACTAGAGCATGGGTCTCGAGGCGTCTAGCAGACTTCGATAGCCCTTGGATCTTAGATTGAGCAGTTGCATGGTGTGATTCTAGACCTATGGGTGAATATCCTATCCTAGAGGGTTATTCTGCAAAGTCTCAGCAACTTAGCATGGAACCATTCGATCTTAGATCCAAGGGCTGTCAGTAGCCTGTATCATGGTCGCGCCTACCACAACCATCATCTCACTTGCATGGTCGCTCCCTTGGAGATTTCAGATGGCTATAAATGAGCGTTTGTTTTGCCTACTACGCATGCATGAAACTACTTCCTCCGTCCAGGTGCGTTAGGCTATCTGATGTTGGCATGTCATACATCGTCATCACTTAGTCACTCATACAACAAGGTTAGCTGTAAGGTTGGCTATAAGAGTAATTTTTTACTTCTCTCTATCTCTTGCTTCGTACTCCCTCCGTTTCAGTTTACAAGTCATGTGCCTCGCATTAAATGCACTTTGTCCTGTAATACCAGCGATAAGCTCACTGCGCTGTAGCACTTTCCACCTCCTGTGTGTCACTGTGGTAGCCCCTTTCGCCTATAAAAGGAGGCACATGGCGCACTAGAGAAGGATTCGGCTCTTTCAAACCTAGCAGCACCCAGAGCTAGTTCAAGAGCTCCAGAACACTAAATACATCCACCAAGCAGGATCATAGGGTTTTACGCATTTTTGCGGCCCGAACCTGGGTAAATCCTCTTTGTGCTGTCTGCTAGTCCTGCTCTTCTGACGATCCCCGCGCCCCGCAACCATAGAAGGGATTCCAGTGATCCCATAGGTGTCGTTTCCCACCGACATCTTTGGCGCGCTAGGTAGGGGGCGCGCAATTGTGAGAATCAGGTCCAGTGGAAGGCCTAGCAATTCATCATCTTCACGACTCCCTTGGTGGCAATATTGCCGTTGGTGTGAAGGGCGGGAGGCAGAGAAACTAAGTCATGCTGAATTTTAAGTTTTTCTCCTTTGATATGAGGTTATTATCCTCGGCGGTTCGGCCTATGTATGGAGAACTTGTCGCAGAGGGCCCTCTGCGATCGACAACGCCCTTGTTACATTTCTAGTCCGCTCAACAGTCCAAGCGGCGCGTCGAGAAGCGGTAGGGTAGCCTTCGCCCTCGCAACGCTCTTATTTCGACTCGAGTCAAGCTCGACGGTCGGCGGCAGCGCCAAAAAGCGATAAGGTGCTTGCCTAACAACAAGCACACCGGCGAGCTAATGAGGATCCGTCCTCAAAGCGCCGCCCTGGGTTTATGTGCCGGCAAGCTTATCCGGTTGACGTGGGGTGGACATACAAAGGAAAATCGAGCGGAAAATAACATGCATAGTTTCAGGAGCACTGCGAGTTATATTACACAAATTGCCGCGCGGTTCTAACTAAAGATAGCATTGTCTTGGTCATGAACCCTTGGTGGCGAGAACAGGATGCCTAGTCCGTGGCGGCCCTCAACCTCTTGATTTTGTCGATCTGCGGTGAGGATGGGCTGGATCGCTCATTGAGCTCAGCGATGTCGGCATCCTCGGCAAGCTCTTGACCTGACTCAAAGTCGGTGATCGTCTCCAACGTATCTATAATTTTGATTGTTCCATGCTATTATATTACCCTTTTGGATGTTTATGGGCTTTATTTTGCACATTTATATCATTTTGAATAACCTACTAACAGGAGGCCCAAACCATATTGTTGTTTTTTGCCTATTTGATATTTTGAAGAAAAGGAATATCAAGCGGAGTCAAGCGGAATGAAACCTTCGGGGGCGTGATTTTTGGAGCGAACATGATCAGAAGAGCTTGGAGTGCAAATCAAGAAGCTCGAGGGCCCTACGAGATAGGGGCCGCCCCTGTAGAAGCGCGCCCCTTGTCTTAATGGGCCCCTCGGCGACCACCGACGTACCTCTTCCTCCTATATATACTTACGTACCCCGAAAACATCCAGGAGCAACACGAAACACAATTTCCACCGTCGTAACCTTCTGTATCCGCGAGATCCCATCTTGGAGCCTTCGCCGGCACTCTGCCGGAGGGGGAATCAACCACGGAGGGCCTGTATATCAACATCCTTGCCCCTCCGATGAGTTGTGAGTAGTTTACCACAGACCTACGGGTCCATAGTTATTAGCTAGATGGATTTTTCTCTCTTTTTGGATCTCAATACAATGTTCTCCCCCTCTCTTGTGGATATCTATTCGATGTAAACTCTTTTTGCGGTGTGTTTGTCGAGATCCGATGAATTGTGAGTTTATGATCAATTTTATCTATGAATAATATTTGAATCTTCTCTGAATTCTTTTATGTATGATTGAGTTATCTTTGCAAGTCTCTTCGAATTATCAGTTTGGTTTGGCCTACTATATTTATATTTCTTGCCATGGGAGAAGTGCTTAGCTTTGGGTTCAATCTTGAAGTGTTCTTACCCAGTGACAGAAAGGGTTGCAAGACACGTATTGTATTGTTGCCATCGAGGATAACAAGATGGGGTTTATATCATATTGCATGTGTTTATCCCTCTACATCATGTTATCTTGCTTAATGCGTTACTCTGTTCTTATGAACTTAATACTCTAGATGCAGGTAGGAGTCGGTCGATGTGTGGAGTAATAGTAGTAGATGCTGGCGAGTCGGTCTACTTGTTATGGACGTGATGCCTATATACATGATCATGCCTAGATAATCTCATAACTATCGCTTTTCTATCAATTGCTCGTAGTAATTTGTTCACCCACCATAATACTTATGCTATCTTGAGAGAAGCCTCTAGTGAAACCTATGGCCCCGGGTCTATCTCTTATCATATTTGCTTTCAATCTACCTTTATTTGCATCTTTACTTTTTGCATCTATATCATAAAATACCAAAAATATATTTATCTTATCATACTATCTTTATTAGATCTCACTTTCATGAAGTGGTGCGTGAAGGATTGACAACCCCTTTATTGCGTTGGTTGCGAGTTCTCGGTTTGTTTGTGTAGGTGCTTGGGACTTTTGAGAGCCTCCTCTTGGATTGATACCTTGGTTCTCAAAAGCGAGGGAAATTCTTACGCTACACTTTCTTTGCATCACCCTCTCCTCTTGAGGAAAACCAGCATAAGCTCAAGGCGTAGCATCGAGTGCAGGTGCGGTCGCAATCTTGGTGAGCACCACGGTCATGGTCCCCTGCAGTATCAAGGATTCCTCGGCCGGGGAGGGCCTTGGTTGGAATGAAGTCGCCTCAGGGCACCGACGACCTTATCAAAGTATATGGTCAGGTTGGCATTGGGGCTCAAGTTCGCCTCGGGGGCGTACTCCATCTCTGGCATCCCCATAATGGCCAGCTGATCGGCAGCCGAGTTTGCAACGACAGCAAGGCGTTTGAGCCAACGTTTCTCACCTGCCACGTGGTCCTCGAGGTTGGCGGTCTCGTTTATCCGCCGCTGCTTCTCTGTTGCCAGCTCCTTGGTCAGGATCCCCTCCCGGGTTCTGGCCTCCGACAGCGTCTTCTCGAAAGCTCCCAACTTCAGCGTGAGGTCGCTGATGGAGTTGTTGGCTTTGGAGAGTTCTCCGGCCTTGCTGATGACCTTGCCCTGCGCCACCGTCAGAGCGTCGTTGAGTGTTTTCTTCTCCTAGGCCAGCTTCAGAGCTTGCCCCTCCAGCTCCTTCACCCTGCCGGCGTGGGCCTGAGCTTGGGCGTTGAGTGCTTCCTCATGCCTCCACTCCAGCTCTTGGGTCCGCTGCAGGACGAGCTTGCCCACCTCTTTGTCCTTGCCACGGAGCATGGCGGCAAGCTTCTCCTCGCGCGCGGCAAGGTCCTCTTTCCGGGTTCTCAGCGCGGCCTTGTGCTGGGTTCGAACAGCTTCGGCTTCGTCGGCCAACCTCTTCGCCGTCTCCTGGGCCTTCTCGACGTCGGCCAGCTTCATGGCGAGCTCCACCTCACGGTTGGCCAGCTCACCCTAGGCGGCCTTCAGCTCGTTCTGGGCCTGGCGGAACCAGTCCTGTGCCTCGGCGACGCACCCCCCAAAGTTCTCCTCCGCCTTCTCCACCACCGCCACCCTGGACTTGGCCTTGTCCAGGCGGGCGCGGTGCGCCTGAAGCTTTCGGAAGCTGGCACCCATGGCTTGGAGCAGCTGCTCCTCACAGGGCAGCGCCGCCTGCTGCCCCAGCTCATTGACGACCTCGAGCCCGGCCGCGGCAAGCGCCTCCTCATTGAACACCTCTCCCTCAAAGGTAGCCCTGGTGCTCGACGCGCCAAGGAGATGGACGAAGAGGTCGTCGCTTACCCTCAGGTACCTGCCGGAGCTGGAGGTAGCAGAGGAGGAGGGCAGGTCGTCAAATGCCAGCTCCTCGGCAGTGGCCTTGCCGGCCTCCCCGGCAGGCCCCTTGCCGGGCTCTTCGGCGGGCTCCTTGGCGGCATCTTCAGCGGCACCCCCGATGCTCTCCTCGGCAGCAATCTTCTCTGCCTCCGCCGCGCCATCCGCGGCGATGTCCTTGACGGCGGTGTCGACGTCCTCTGAGCCCACCGAGAAAGTGCGGATGCCAAGAAGGAGGCAGGCGGGCCGGACAGCTTGATGGGAAGAGGAAGAGAAAGAACACAAGCAGAAGTAGAGAGCGAGTGGCGTACCCATGCCGGGCCGAAAGGCGGAAGCCCCTTCTCCGCCAAGGTCTGGCGTCGAGGCAAAGCCACCGACGCCCGCGTTCTCCTCCCCCTCCTCCGTGTGCATGGCCTTGGTGCTTGGTGCCCTTGCCGGGGATGCCCCTTGGGGCGGTGTAGTTAACGGAGGCGGCACGATCGGAGAAGCCCTCTGTGGCTCCCTTTGGTGCTGCTCCTCTCCTGCATCCACGACACGGTTAACACTAAAGCATCGCGCATGCCGCACGTTGATAGAGGGCGGGTGATGGACTCACACTGGGGGCTGGGCTGGGGGCTGCTGTCTGGGTTGCTCGACACCACCAGTGGCGTACTGGTGGTGCCTGCCGAGGGCTGGCCACTCGCCGAAATCCTGGCCCTCTTTATCCTCTGGGCCAGCGTATCCACATCCCTGCAAGATGAAGACAAGTGAGCAACGCCACCAGGAGAGGTGTAAGGAATGAGGGAGGAAAGCAAAAGCTTACTCTTCGTTCTCTTCCTCCTCCTCCTCCTCTCTTTATTTTCCTTTTCTCTCTCGGTGAGAGGCCGAGCTCTCTCTCGGTGAGAGGCTGAAGTCAAGCATAATCCCGCACCAATGTTTTCCGCGAGGGAGGCGGCAGCGTCGGCGCTTGGGCGGCGAAAAGCGAGATGCCTTCTTCTTCGACGCCACGGCTTTCGCCGTTTTCTTCATCGCCACCGCCCTCGTCTGGCGCACGGGCGCTACCTGGGCTTGCCGCAGCTGCACGACCCGGTCGAGGCGGATCGGCTCGTCGGAGGTGGCCCGCTGCAGGACCCGCCTTTTTCCGGTGATTGGGGGATCGACAGTCACGGTACTCCCCTCCTCGCCCTCCTCCTCCGACGACCCGTCGGTGGCGTCTTCAACGAGGGGAGTCCCGGTGTCGGCGCCGCTGGCCTCCCCAGCGGCTGCTGCCCACCGGGCGAGCTCCCCCTCCTTTGCCTCTGCCGTAGCCTTGTCCACCATGCCGCCGGCCTCCTTGACGAGCTTTGCCTCCTCCTCGGCAAGCCTCGCTTCCTCCACCCTGGCAGCGATATAGTCCAGCTCCGTCGGAGAAGTGTCCTGGATAAGCCGCGCCACGGCGGTGATGTACACCTCATGCAAGGTGTCGAAGAATTCCTGCACCGTGAGCCCGTATGGCTCAACCCAGTTCAGGTCAAGGCCATGCGCGTTGAAGAGCGGCATCATGGCAATGATCTCGTTCCGGTGAGAGTTGTTGCTCAGCGGGACCACTCCACCGGCGGCTTAAGCAGGCTCCTTATCGACCTTGCGGCCTTAGCGGTGGCCACAGCAAGCTGCGGACCGCTCGACCTCACCCTCGTCATCAACCTCGAGCTGGAAGATCCGTTGGCAGAGATGGGCGTGCCTCAGCACCGTCAAGTTGTTGTCGAGGACGGGGCAGAGCCTCATGATGTCGGCGGCGTTCACGAAGAGCCAGGCCGTCCTCCCCTTGTCGTGCAGAGGGGCAATTCGGCGGCGGATGAAGTCCGCCCTAATCATTTCGAGGGTGAGCCCAGCCTGGGTGAGCCAAAGAATCCTGGTGGTGGCAATCGTAAGCTTCGCGTCGTCCGCGTCGACGTCGCCCCAATCGCCCCCACGGACCTGCGGTTTTTCGCGAACCTCGCAGAATGCTGGCGGGTCCTCCTCCTCAATCCAGCACCACCGACCCCGCCATTCTTCCCACCTCTCACTACAAAAAAAAGACACATCCGTGACATTTTGGGCCAAACGATTTTTTTTTCATACATATGACGATAATTGTGACCAAACCCGGTATCATCATACATGTGGTGGGCTCCTACTTCTATGACAAAAAATCATGACAGAAAATGGGCTTTTGTCCTAAGCGGGCGGAGAGGCCTTGTACATGACATTCTTTGGGCCGTCCATGGCGGAAAAAACCGTGGTAGAAGCGAGGAGGAAAATTTGAGGAGTTGCGATTCGGTGGGAGAAGCGATGCGTTTCTCTCGTCACGCTGCAGCGTGTGTGCGGCGTTAGCTCTAAGCGAAATAGCGAGGCGTTGGGATCTAAGCGAACCGGCGATTGCACTCTGAGCTACGCATTCTTGAACCGGCGATCGATCGATGGCTTTTAATTGAACCCGATGGGCGATTCGCCGCTCTGCTGCTAAGCTTGAAGCCGATCAATGCTACCTGCAGGATGAGCAGTGAGTGTTGCGGGAGGTTTGGATGAGCGATGGCGGTGGCGTTGCCTCTGGATGAACATGAACCCGTGGTGTGGAGGCTGGATGAGCGATGAAGCGGTGGAGGGTAGCCGTGGAGGGTGGTTGAGCAGGACCCGTGGTGTGGAGGCTGGATGAGCGATGAAGCGGTGGAGGGTGCCCGTGGAGGGTCGTTGAGCGATGGCCGGTGGAGTAGCGCCGGTGGAGGCTGGATGAGCGAGGAGCCCGTGGAGGTGGAGGAGGTCGGCGGTAGCGTGGAGGTGGAGGAGGTCGGCGGTGGAGATGAGCGGTATCCGTGGAGTCCGTTTTGCGATCGCCACACCTCCCCGTTCGGCCGTGGCGCTCCAACACAAGTCCGTTTCGTCCATTTTGTGGTACGCCACACCCCTCCCGATCAATAGGACCCCCGTTTCGATCGTGGGAGGTCCGTTCCTCCGTTTTGCGATACACCACACCCTCCCGATCAACGGGACCCCGTTTATTTGTAGGAGGTTCTTTTCCTCTGTTCTGCGGTACGCCAGGCCTTGTTTCCATCGCCTGTTCCGTCCAAGCCGGTTGGCTCCCACGTATTCCGTTGCCTCCCGATGAACACGACGCATTCCGTTGCCTCCCCATGAACATGATGCATTCCGTTGCCTCCCCATGAACACGACGCATTCCGTTGCCTCCCCATGAACACGACGCATCCCGTTTCCTCCCCATGAACATGAGCCCTCGCCGTACGTATGCGCGACTAGCCGTTCGAGACCCCGCCCATATGTACACATACGTGGCCATATTTTCTTTCTTGCACCACGGCGGCTATGCGTGCGTGTACATGCTACGTGCGGCGCCTCTACTCGACATGTCTGGCGCCTCTACTCGACGCGTGCGGCGCCTCTACATCGACCGGTATATCGTGCGTACAAGTTCGCGACGAATGACAGCGCTTCGTATGCTTCGACCAGGTGGGTCCCAAGCTGTCGAGCGGTTCCTTGCGTGCGAAAATGTGGTGGTGGGTCCCGGCGATCGGAGGGCAAATCATTTTTTGCGGACGCACTTCCTTTGCGTGCGAAGATGTAGTAGTGGGTCCCAGCGATCGAAGCGAATCGTTTTTGCGGGCGCACTTCCTTGTGTGCGAAGATGTAGGTGGTGGGTCCTAGCGATCGAGGCGAATCGTTTTTGCGGGCGCACTTCCTTGCGTGCAAAGATGTAGTGGTGGGTCCCGGCGATCGAGAAACTTTTTTCGTGAAATATGGTGGCCCGTCCGGTGGGTCCCTATTTGTCGGTGGAGGAATCATTATTTTCCACGTAATAAGGAGGCACTTCCTTCTTTGTGGCGTGGACCCGGTATCGGCTTCTCCACGTCTGATCCACGTCCGATGGAAATCGTTCCTTGAACACGTTGACCACACCGCGTCGAGAGCACGGGCGGTGGGCGATGGCGAGCCTAGGAAGGGGCGACTTCGGGCGGGAAAAGCGGCGATGGATGCCCACGTGAAGAGAATCTGAGGTTCCTTGGTTAATTTGTGGTGTGAGGCTGCGATCGCGTAGTAGATTAACGAGGGGTGTGGGTGAGTAGAGGATGGCATGGCGGTGGTGGGAGTAGTAGAGGCGGTGAGGCCTCGCGGCATCCTGGCCCGACCACGGGAGGCGAGGAACGCTGCACGACCGGGCGCTGGTTTGGTAATTTGGAGCAAGAAGACCGAGAGGTTGAAGAAGCACTACAACCGTTGGATGAACATCGTCTGATAATGAGGAGCTAGAATCATTCATATTGACTAAGTTGACAAAGCCCTCCGTCCCGTCAACTTGGTAGGCCCTAAGTCGACCTCGGTATCTTGGGTTCCGGTGGCGGGGAGTATTCATTTTTGTGCGTAATAAGGAGGCACTTCCTTGCGTGCGAAGATAGTAGTGGGTCCGACAAGTCGTGAGGGCACATTTTTACGCAAAATCTGAGGCCCTTCGGTGGGTCCCGGATGTCAGTGGAGGAATCATTATTTTGCGTAATAAGGAGGCATTTCCTTGTGTGCGGCCGTGGACCGGTATCGACCTCTCCGCGCTGACCTACTTCCGATTGTGTCGTTCGTTGACCCGTTGACCATGCCGCACCGGCGCATCAAGGTGGTGGACGACGGCGAGGCCCCGACGACAACAACGGCGGAGATGGGAAGGCCGGGAGTAGAGTCATGACGGAGAGGTGTCTGAGGTTAAGCGGTTCTAGTGCGGTGTGGTTCGGCGATCGGTGGAGAAGAAACGAGGAGGTGTGGAGGTTGGAGGATGGCACGGCCAGCGGTGGAGTGGCGCTTCATAGTGAAGCGTGCTAAGCGAAGCTGCTAGCGGCGAGGAGGGGGAGGTGGTCGGCGGTCTTTGGAGAAGAAAAGCGAGAGATTGAAGATGGATGTCGGCCGTTGGATGTAAATCAGCGGCTAACATCGAAATCATTTGTTGACTAAATTTACAACAACTTGCATTGGCCTCGACCTATTGGCCCACATTTGACCTCCAAAAATGTGGCACGTATTCAACCCATTTTTCAAATTCTGATCTTTTTTTGTGCGGTAGAATTCTGATCAATATGATCTTCTTTTTGAATTACAACCATTAGCTGGGTGGGTGAACAATTAATGTAGCTTTCATGCGGCCCATTTATTTTATTTCCTAAAAATTACAGGCCATTTGCACTTTATCTTGATACACGATTTTCTTTGGGCTGATTCTAATTGTAATGTTGGGTTGGGCCAGCAAAGTTATCAAAAAAAATAAAAAAGGGCTGAGCATTTTGTTATAAATATATTTAAATAATAAGTGATATTATTACATTAGTCCTTAAATCTTACCAAGCTTTTGTACACATTCACTAGGATTTTAGTTGCCAAAACAATCCGAGATTTTATTTGTTAAGAAATTATTTTTATAAGTTAATAAGATGTGGGATATTGTTTTCTTACATATGTAAGTATCTCATTAAATCTATGATGACAATAAAAATAATATATAATAACATATAAAATAATTTAAATATATATAATATAGTTAAAAGGGAAACATAAGTTGTACCTGGCGTTCCTATTCTTATATAGAAAAATAGAACAGACCGTTGCGTTTTCTTCAAAAAAATACATAAATTGGGATGCCAAAAATAAAACCTCGGATGGGAGGTCCATAGGCCGGTCGATACATGATGGCCCTAAGAAAATACAAACAGGCCCTCCCATCCGACGTCGTGGGCCGCGCATGTTAAAAATGAAATCCTAGACGGGGCAGCCCAAAACCACGTCCAACACTTGCCAAAACTCCGTCCCTCATTTTCTCTGTGTTTTGCACACTCAACATTGTGTGGGCATTTTGATTGTGCATCATATGAAGATGTGCTATGCATGAATGTTGATCAGCATGATGTTAACTGGCTGGTAGTTCCATTTTCGACCACGAATAAAACTTCCAACATGATGTTAACCCTGTTTGAAAAGGCCGTGTTAATATAAATGCTCTACCTCTGAAAGTTGCAGTTTCTTATCTGAAACTGAACTTGCAGTTTCTTCTCGTCTGCACTTTTATACTCCAATGAAACTATATTTTTTAAGTGCTAAAAATAGATCTCTAGAATTCATAAAATTCTTCGTATGCTCAATATTGCAAATCTGAAATTCAAAAGACATTCATATATGAAAGTACTCTCAAAATACACAACAGAAAACACAATTCACAACCTACAAATACTGACAACCCTAAGCTCCTCGATAATTCACAACCTGCTTGACTATTGGGGTGAGGCGATCCCTCCTATTCCTCGGTGGCGGGACGGCCGCCCGTGAGGCGATGTGAGCAGCGAGGGAGGCGATGGCGGGAAGCATCGTTGACCAACTACTTTTCTCCTCTTGCAGTTGGGTTTGGTCGTGAAGACTCCACGGCTCGCTCTGGCGAGACACCCTCACAAGCAGCACCGTGTAGATGCTCGATCCTTCAATCTCTGGTGGATGCTCCATGCAGGATCAATACTCCCACCGCTCCCTCACGATCGGATTCGGTGAATCTATTTGCTCCATGGCCGGAGGAGCAGCTCTATGTACTCAGCGCAACTCCTCGGGAATATCGCCGCTTTCGCTCTGTTGCAGATATTTGGCCATGGATGTCGCCGTCGCCGCTAGTTGGTCCTTGTTGTCAAACCAAGATTGTATCTCCAACATCCTAGCTAGCTTCACAGGGTGAGTAAATGCTGTGATCCTCATGTATCGGTTGTACTCCTCCATCGATCTACTTCTCCACAGCACCTTCACTTCTTGGCGGTGGTTTTGAATGGAAGAGGAGGGCGGCACGGTTTTGGATTAGAACGGGAGAGGGTAGCGCTGGTTTTGAATTTGGAGCAGGAGAGGAGGGCGGTGGTTTGAAATGGAAGAGGAGAGGCAGCGCTGGATTTAGATTGGAGCAGGAGAGGAGCAGCGGTGGATTTAGATTGGAGCAGGAGAAGAAGCGGAAGAAGCGGCCTTTGGTCTTGGAAGTATTTTTTGTTATTTTGCGTATTTTGAGTCAAAGTTTGACCACGTCTTGTATGTGACAAGCAAAATGTGAATGCATGTCACCAAAAATTGTATCATTTGGTTCGTATCTGAATGTACTTTCAAATTATATTATTTTATAGCGTATAACATATATTTTATGTGCGAAAATCATGGTCGATATGACCCGAATAAAGGGAGACTAGTTAATGTGGGGAATTCGCTTTCTTAATTGAAGGGTAAATTTATTTTGATTTTGATCCGATCCTGTAGCTTGACCCTCTCGCCCAATCCTAAATCGCTGCCGCACGCTCCTCTCCCTCTTCTCCATTGCAAAACCCCCTCCTCTTCTCTCCATCATCTCCATTCCAAAACCATCGTCTCGCCTCTCCCTCTTCTGATCTTCTCCATTACAAAACCACCTCCTCTCCTCTCCATCATCTCCATTCCAAAACCACCGTCTCGCGTCTCCATCTTTTGATCTTCTCCATTGCAAAACCACCTCCTCTCCTCTCCATCATCTCCATTCCAAAACCACCTCCTTTCCTCTCCATCATCTCCATTCCAAAACCACCGTCTCGCCTCTCCCTCTTCTGATCTTCTCTCCATTGCAAAACCACCTCCTCTCCTCTCCATCATCTCCATTCCAAAACCACCTCCTCTCCTCTCCCTCTTCTCTATTGCAAGACCACCGTCTCTCCTCCCATCTTCCAAAGCTAGCACGAACCACTCGAGCGACATCTATGGAAAGGATCGTGTGAATCGAAGCGAGATCGCCCGGCGGCGACCGAGCAAAGTTAGCGAGTTGAAGGAGATCCTTAGTTGGTTTGACAATGAGTGGGAGATTTCGAGATGGTGCGGGCCATGTGGCAATTTATGCGAAAAAAGCGAGGCAGCGGCGATGAGGCGATGATGTACATGTACTCCTCGGCGTGATCCGCGCGATCCTCGAGTTCATCAGTATCTCCTATAGGCGATGGAAGCGACAGATTCGCCCAAAGCGGATCGAGCGGAGGTGGTGGGCGTCTGGTCGAAGGTCGAGCACCAGAGGATAACGAATCGATCGAGTATGGTGTGCCGTTCGTGAGGTCTGAGAGCCAACGAGACCACATAGTGTCGTTCTCCCATCACAAGAGAGGCGGATGGCGCGGCGTTGCTTCCCGATGTTCTCCACGGTTCCCTCGGCCTTCGCCTCGTTTCAGCGGCGGTAGGGTTTAAGGTAGCCGCACTAACCTAATCTTCCACTGCTCATGCTTACAATCGATTGTGATGACTAAAGAAAATCATGCTTATAATCGGTCTCCAAGTACTCGCCAATCACCCTAAAATAGCTCTAGACCTTTGGGTCAAAGTTGTGACACGTGTACAAATAAAGAAAAATAGATTGGTGCTTCTTTAGGAAAAAGTACTCCTAAGCTGCCAATATAAGCTACTAGTATTTGGTTAGAGGATTTCTTTGAGAAAGATCCGTCCTGAGGCGCCACACATCCACTTGGTTACGGTGGATGCCAATGCGTGCATGCAGCATGGTTGGTGTCGGTAATTTTACTTGGCACACCTCGCACTCTGCATATATGCGGTTCCATCGTACATTTGTGCAGTTCCACCAAAATGCAGCTGAATAACCCTCTTTGCCGAGATAATGAAAAAAGCATTGAAAGGATTGATATGGTTGACTAGAGGTGAATAGGCAACTAACATTTTTAAGCTTTTCTTTACCAAATTAAACTATCTGACAAAATAGGTTGTCTAGATGTGCAACTAAGTGAGCAACCTATATGATGCAATAATAAGTAACACATAAGCAAGCAATGGATGTAACACAAGTAGGCTTGCAAAAGTAAAAAACAGAAATAACCAAGAGTGGAGCGGTGGAGGCGAGGATGTGTTACGAAGTTCCTTCCTTTTAAAGGAAATGCGTCTCTGTTAGGCGGTGTGGAGGCACAATGCTCCCCAAGAAGCCACTAGGGCCACCGTATTCTCCTCACGCCCTCACACAATGCGAGATCCGTGATTCCACTATTGGTGCCCTTGAAGGCGTGACCGAACCTTTACAAACAAGATTGGGGCTATCTCCACAACACTTGGAGGCTCCCAACAACACCCGAGCTTCACCACAATGGAGTATGGCTTGAGGTGACCTCAACCATCTAGGGTGCTCAACACCCAAGAGTAACAGATCCGCTAGGGATAAGTGGGAAATCAAATTTCTCTTGGTGGATGTGTAGATCTAGGCCTTCTCAACCAATCTGAGCAAATCAACAAGTTTGATTGGCTAGGGAGAGAAGATCGGCGAAAATGGAGCTTGGAGCAACAATGGAGCTTTGGGGGAAAGAGGTAGGTCGACTTGGAGGAAGAAGACACCTTTATATAGTGGGGAACAAATCAACCGTTACCCCAGAGCAGCCCTTATGCAGCGGTACTACCGCTTAGGCGGCGGTACTACCGCTCTCACCCAGTGATCTTGCCGTCTTTGCGAGAGATCGAGACCCAGCCCAGGCGGTACTACCGCTCGGGCGGTACTACCGCCCTACTACGCACCTAGTGCCGTAAAACTCGACCACGAAAAACATCGATTCGAGAATCAAAGCGGTACTAGCGTAAGCTTCTTGATACTACGGCGAAGTCTTAAGCGGCACTACCGCTCGGGGAGGCGGTACTATCGCTCGAGGCGGTACTACCGCTAGAGTGCTTGGTACTACTACATGAAGACAGCATACTACTTTGGGGTAGGTCGAGGCGAGAACACGGAAGGAAGAGCTGCTCCATCGCGGGAAGGAAGACATTGAGTGTGAAATGGATGTGTGCGTGTTGATTCCACCCTAGTCTTACCAGCGGATCCCCTCTTGATAGTGCGGTGACTCCTCTGAAACTAGTCCACCAAGAGAGGCGAAGGAGCTACACGTCTTGAAAGACACGGAGGAGAAATCGTCTCGTGCCAATGGATGAATCTCTGAAAGAACTTAGCGCATACGATTAGTCTGCAAAAGCATTGTCATCAATCACCAAAACATCTTGGGGATAAATATGCCCTTACAATCTCCCCCTTTTTGGTGGATTGATGACAATACGGGATTTGCACAAGCATGATATAGAGTAAGCGCACAAACCCCACCGTCCTAAAATGTAGATGGGCTCCCCCTAGATGTGTACTATCTAGATAAGTGCTTTGGACTGCATGGCACACATACTAGGATAAACGCTCCCCCTACATTTTAGAGACCAACAATCTAAGCAAGGTATATGAGAGCAGCATAGATGACTTAACAAGAAAAGCAAGCAACTCATAAGCTAGATAGTGACATAGATAATGATCTTTGGAAAGATAAGGTAGCATATGTCTCACACCATATGATTTCGAACTTAGGTCTCACAGACAAACCAAGCAAAGCAAATCGAGGAGAACACGAACACAAAGGCGAAAGACACAAATCGCAAATCCCTAAACTCTCTCCCCTTTGGCATCGAGACACCAAAAGGAGAGGGAGTGTTGCTCTGACTCAGTGAGAGCAAACGAGGGACACACACATCAGAGCACAGCGGGATCATCGGCGCCACCGTCCTCAGACTGGAAGTGCTCGGCATCAGAATTGGTCCACGGGTAGTGCAGCTGAATCCACTCCTCCTTCTCGGTAAGCTGGTCCTCAGAACCACTGTTAACTGTAGCACCCAAGCGGCGCGCAGGCTCCTTGTTGCAACCTCGGGCCTTCTTCTCAGCCACATGAGTCATGTACTGACCGTGAGACTCCATGCAGAACAACTTCTTCATCTTGAGCTTGAGCTTCTTTGCCCAAGAGGGCTCTGCCTCAGAAGGCATGTAGTCATCATCATCATCATCAGCCCAGATCTCCTCCTCGGTCTCCATGGCGTGTGCAGGCGAAGGAACTCCAGTCCTAGGGGCACAGAGTGCCCTAGTTATCCTTCTTCCTTAGGCGCTTGACATCGTGAGAGATCAACTCTCCGGTCTCGGTAACACACAGGGATAGACACGATCGAGCCTTCTCAATGGCGGCATGATGAGCGGACCATAAATCGGGCACTTGCGCTCGGAGATAGCGAGATAGCAGCTCGAGACCACATAACATGAGAGATATCCAGGACTCTCGGTGTCTGTCCCTTCTCACTGGCAAAAAAAGCATGTCCTCGAGATAGGAGTGAACTGGTCGATTCGATCTGAGGAAAAGAGTCTCTCTGAAGATGCGGTGAAGGATATCCAGATAGGCAGGCAGCTCATAGGTTTCCTTCTTTGTCTCAGGGTTGATCCTCAAAGTGCAGTAGGGCCATAGATCTTGCTTGTGAGTGGCATTGGGGCGGCCGTGAGGGCGAAAGCCGACAGAAGACTCAAGACCTAGATCTTGCACCCCAGTCAACTCCGTGAATGCTTTCCACTTGACTAAAAGCAACTTGCCATTGGTCATCCAGGTCAGTGTCATGTCCTCATCAGTCCCAAGGTGAACCGTGGCATAGAATTGGGCCACAATATCAGCATCATAGTCCTTGTTGAATTGCATGATCCCAAGAATGTTCAGCTGTATGCACATCTGAAGAGCTTCACCAAAGTATTCAGGATCTTGCTTCATATGGTCGGTGTCGATGGAGTGCACGTTGACATAGAGGTTCTTCTTGGCTTTGAGAACACCGAAGAAGATGGCAAGCTGGAACTGTTCGAGCAGACGATTGACCAAAGTGGGATCTTGAGTACGCCTCATACGGATTCTTGGCGGCACCTTGCCAGAACTCCTTTGGTGGCATTTTGGCGCGGTTTTACAGCAAAGCTTGACCCGAGGCTTCTTGGAGTTGAGGTGGAGGTGGAGCACTTGAAGAACCTCCGGTAGGCTCGGTGGTCTTGATGGCGCTTGGGCGTGTACGGCCGGGGTTGACACGATGAGCTGATGCTCGGGGACCTCATCACTGGAACCACACACAGAAGAACATAAACAACCCGGAAAGAGCGAGCATAAGCCACAAAATCTGAGCAAAAGGATCCTTTGAAAGGTAGGAATATGGTGGAAATTGGTAGAGGCGGTAGTCTGCGACCTCCGGCGGTAGTACCACTCAAGCGGTAGTACCGCTCTAGGGAAAGCAGTAGTACCGCTCGGCGAGGAAAACAACCGGTTCAACTGCCTTGGTCGATTCGGTACTACCGTCCTACCAAATTCAAAAATACTCCAACCCAACACTAATCCACCTTGTCTAGAAGCATTCTCCATCCTACTCAAGCCTAGATCGGCCAAAAATCTAGAGATGCAAGCTGCTATTGCCCCTAAGGCGCTAGATTGGAAATCTAGACAAAAAAAGCAGAGGAGCAGGGGCAATACCGGCATCCATGGCAAGAAGGACAAGGTGGGGATCGACTCCTTGAAGGGAATGGAAGGCGCCCGGAGAGGAGATCATTGGAGCCCTCCATGGCGCCGATCTTTGAAGAGAGAGAGAGCGAGGCGAGGGAGGCGGCGAATGGGTATGGGAGAAGAAACTCCCCCCTTGATATAACCCCCCGCTCCCCGGCGGTAGTCTGCATGTTGGAGGCGGTAGTACTGCTTCGAACCGTAAGTCGCTTGCCACCAGCGGTAGTACCGCTTGCCACTAGCGGTAGTACCGCTTCAGCAACCGCACGACTTCTAGACCAACGATTAAAACTCCAAGAAGACTGAAAGGAAAACTACGAGAAAGAGAAGACCAACAAGGCAACACACACACACACACGCATAGCGGACGAAACCACTCAAACAAAAACAACCACACGAAACCGAGCAAGCTCTGTCGTCTCTCAAGAGAGGGCGGTGGCCGGAGCCACCTATGTTTGAGTCAATTAATATGGCACCGCGAAGAATTATCCTTGGGACCATGACCAAAACTCGTCTTTGAAGCACAAGTACCATCAAAAATGGCTAATGTGAAAGAGTTGATCGATTTATGCATAATGGGGGGAGGGAGAGTTCATTGAGAGAACAACACTCCCCCTATGTCCATGCCTACACCTAAACTAGACAACAAGATGAGTGTGGTGAGGGGTGCAAGGGTTCAAGTCACATTGCTCGAATCAATGATATTTAGCTCATGCCTTAACTTCATGAAATCTTGCTTCATCCGGGGCCGTGAAAATATCGCAAGGTTATCATGAGTGTTGACATACTTGAGCTTGATCTCCCTCGCCTAATGTGATCCGGATGAAATGATACGAATCTCAATATGCTTCATCTTGAAGTGTTGCACGGGTTGAGAGAAATCTTGATGGCACTTTCGTTGTCACACCAAAGAGGCACTTTGTCACAAATGACACCATATTCCTTTAAAGTTTGCCTCATCCATAAGAGTTGTGCACAACAACTACCGGCCGCCACATACTCCGCCGGTGGATGAGAGAGACACACAACTTTGCTTCTTGGAAGACCAACTCACCAAGAGCACCCAAGCTGGCACCCTCAGGAAGTGGACTTCCTATCCACTTTATCTCCATAATCAGAATCCATAAATCCTTCAAGCTTGAAGTTTGCTCCTCTTAGGTACCATAAGCCAAAGTTTGGGGTATGAGCCAAATATCGAAAGATTAAACTTGACCGCCACATAGTGACTTTCCTTGGTGCGGCTTGAAACCGTGCAGACATCCCCACACTCAACATGATATCCGGTCTAGATGCACAAAGGTAAAGCAAGGAGCCAATTATGGAGCGATATACCTTTTGATCCACCGCTTTACCATTGGGATCGATGTCAAGTTGGCACTTGGTAGGCGTTGGTGTAGTAGCGACTTGACATCACTTAGCTTGAATCTTTTAAGCATGTCTTGAGTGTATTTGGCTTGGTTGATGAAGGTTCCTTCTCTTCTTTGTTTGATGTCAAAACCAAGGAAGAACTTCAACTCTCCCATCGAAGACATCTTGAACTTGGAGGTCATGAGGCGGCAAATTCCTCATTGAAAGCTTTGTTAGGAGATCCAAAGATAATATCATCAACATATAGTTGGCATACAAACAACTCCTTTGACCTTCTTAGTAAAAAAGAGTGGGGTCGATTAGCCCCACCTCAAATCCACGATCTTGTAACAACTTCGGTAAGGTGGTCATACCCACGCGTGGGGCTTGTTTAAGGCCATAGAGTGCCTTATCGAGTTGATACACATGATCCGAAAAGTAGGGATCCTCGAACCCGGGGGGTTGCTTGACATAGACCAACTCATTAATAGGACCATTAAGAAAAGCACTTTTCACATCCATTTGTTACAACTTAAAGTTGTGATGGGAAGCATAGGCAATCAACAAACATATGGATTCAAGACAAGCAACGGGAGCAAAGGTTTCACCATAGTCGATACCCTCGACTTGGGAGTAGCCTTGTGCTACCAATCTTGCCTTGTTGCAAACGATGTTCCCATGAGCATCTTGCTTGTTCTTGAAGATCCATTCGGTCCCAATGACGTTGTGGTCTCCCGATGGCCTTGGCACCAATCTCCATACTTTGTTGTACTCGAAGTTGTTGAGTTCTTCATGCATGGCATTGAGCCAATCCGAGTCTTGGCGCCTCATAGACCTTTTGGGGTTCAACACAAGAGACAAGCGTGATGTTCACAATAGTTTGCTAATTGTGTCTGAGTGCTTACCCCTTTCTCGGGCTTCAACCACATTTTCCATGAGATGGCCTTGGGTGGTGAGCTTGGAAGCAATCTTCCGGCACTGCGCTCTAATTCCTCCTCGGATGTGGAAGGAGGAGGTTGACTTGATCATCTTGAGCTCCGTCTTGAGCTTGTTCTTGATCTTGAGCTTGCTCTTGATCTTGAACTTGCTCGAGGGGATAACTTGACCTTGGGCATCATTTAGAGGTTCACCACCATCTTGAGGTTGATCTTGCCCTTGGTCTTGTTCACGAGGTTGAGGCCTTCACTTTGTTCTTTGGGCGTGTGGGTCTTGATGAGGTGATGGCTCTACTTGAGTAGAGCATTGTCCTTCTCCTTGACCTGAGGGTTCCTCAATGGGTAGAATTTGACCAATACCCATTCTTCTTATGGCTTGGGGAGGAATTTCATCACCTACATCACAAGTACCACTTTGCTCCACTTGGGAGCCGTTATTTTAAATCAAACTCCACATTAAATGTCTCCTCAATGAGTCAGGTGGACTTGTTGAGGACACGATAACATGAGAGTTTGTAGCATAACCAACAAATATGCCCTCATGAGCTCTAGCCTCAAATTTAGACAAACAAACACCTTTCTTGAGAATGAAACACTTTGGCTGAACACCGGAAGTACTTGAGGTTGGGCTTGTTGTCGGTGAGTATCTCATAAGGAGTCTTGTTCAAGCCTTTGCGAAGATAGAGCCGATTGGATGCATGACATGCGGTGTTGATGGCCTCGGCCCAAAAGTTGTATGGAGACTTGAACTCCGCCATCATGGTCCTAGCCGCATCCATCAGCGTCCGGTTCTTCCTCTCCATAACACCATTTTGTTGAGGGTGTATGGAGCGACATATTGGTTCTTGATCCCCTCATCACTAGAAACTCATCAAGGTGTAGTTTTTGAACTTCGGTGCCGTTATAAGCTTCTTATTGTCAAGATCTTTGCATTGTGTTGACGTTGAGCTTCATTTGCAAAGTCGATGATGGTTTGTTGAGTCTCACTCTTCCTCTTGAAGAAGTATACCCAAGTGTATCTTGAATAGTTATCCACAATCACCAAGCAATACTTTCTACCTCCAAGACTATCAAAATATGGAGGCCCAAAGAGATCCATGTGAAGGAGCTCAAGGGTCTCTTCGAGTAAATGATGGTTGATGGAGGGTGAGCCTTTCATGAAGCTTTCCTTGATACAAGCTTTGCAAGCATGATCTTTGGCAAAACTAACATTTGTTAGTCCACGGACATAGTCCCCTTGAGAAGACTTTGCAAAGATCTCATATTGGCGTGGGCTAAGCGGTGATGCCAAAGCCATCCCGTCAACTTTAGCCCTTAGGCATGTCGCGGTCTTAGTGGGTCGCTCGAAAAGTTAATCACATAGAGACCGTTCTCGACATGCCCAACAAAGGCTACTTTAAAGTCTTGCTCCACAAGAGAGCAGCGGTATCAATGTCAAAGAATGTAGCAAAACCCATGAGTGCAAATTGTGAGCGGAAAGCAAATTGTATGCAAGGGACTCAACAAGCATGACTTTCTCGTCGTTAGATCATGAGAAATGACAACCTTGCGAGACCCAATACCTTAGAATGTGATGCATCACCCCACTCGACATTGGTGGGCATAGATGGAATCTCTTGCGTCCACCACCAAGTCCTTGCTCCGGTCATATGATTTGTTGCTCCACTATCGAGCAACCATGATCCCCAGGAAGCAAACACCTACAAGAGATCAATGCTTGGTTTTAGGTACCCATTTAGTAATGGGTCCTTTGATGTTAGTAACAAGGGTCTTGGGAACCCAAATAGACCATTCAATGTACTCATAAGGAGAACCAACTAATTTAGCATAAACATGTCCATCATTAGCACGGCACAACACATATAATGGGTTAAAGTCATGGCTTTGTTTGAGGACATGCTTTTGCCCTTTGGATGTCAACTCCTTCACTTTTCCTTCTTCTCCTTAGGAGCACCCTCTCCTTCTTTCACAAGCGTTTGCTTGAGAGGAGGAGGGCGTTTGGTCTTGTTGTTCTTCTTCTTCTTGCTCTTGGACTTGGGTGCAAACCCAATTCCTTCCTTGGCCACAACTTCCTTTTTATTGCTCAAAATGCCATTGAGGTTCTTCTCACCTTGAATGCATGTCACAAGGCCTTTCTCAAGTTGATCTTTCAACTTGGCATTCTCCTCCACAAGATGCACATGCTCACAACACGGGTTAGTGGCACATGCATTATCAATTAATACCATGTGAGGAAAGGTGGCCTTTTCCTTGATTAAGCAACTTGGAGTTGAGCATGAGACTCCTTGAGGTTAGCGTGAGCACCCTTCAAGACCTTGTGGGCCTTGTCAAGTATCTCAAACTCCTCTTTGAGTCTAGCATGATCAACCCCAAGTTTAGCCTTCTCGGAAGTTAGCATCGAGACACGACAAGAGCATGATCAAGATCTTTCTTTAACTTAGCATGGTCATCATTGTGTGACTCCTCAAAAGTCAAGCGATGCTGCACGCTCTTCCTCAAGAGCATTAGAGATCCGATATCTCATCGGCATAGTCACGACTATGACCTTCCATCTTAGAGATGGTTTCTTCGTGAGCCTCGATCATGTCATTGGCCTCACCAAGTTGTTCCAAGAGAGCAACAAAATGCTTCTTGGACTTGCCCTTGAGCTTACTCATAAAGACTCAAACTCATTCACTTCTTCATTAGACCAATCATGTTCATCAATGCACTCCTCCATGGAGGATTAGTAATGATGGTGGTTTTAATGTTGGGGGTTACCTTGTTTGAAGCTTTAGCCATGAGGCATTTGGCGGTGATGTTTTCGTTGGGTGAATCAAAGAGACACCGGGGAGTAGTAGCAATGTAGCGGATGCCATGGCCATAGCTTCTTCATTTTCATCATCATCGTCATCCTCTTGGTATTCTTCTTGAACCACCAACCCACAGTGGGAGTCTTCTTAGCGAAGTTGTTCTTGTTGGGGAAGGACTTGGCTTTGTCTTTTGGATGAACTTGCCACCATTGTCTTCCGCTTCTCGTAAGGACAATCCATAGCGAAATGGCTCACATTACCACAGTTGAAGCAAGTTCTAACTCGTTGCTTGCCCTTAGCGCCACTTGAGTTGTTCTTGTTGAAGTTGGGTCTTGAGCTCTTCTTGCTCCAAAATTGTCTTGAAGCAAGGGCCATGTGCTCATGGTAATCAAATTTGGTGTCTTGAGGTTGCTTTCCTCATCTTCCACTTCTTCCTCTTCTTCCATAATAACCTTGGCCTTCAAAGCAAGGTTGGGCTTCTTGCCCTTTGAGAGCAGACACCGCATTGTCGGCGGTCTTGTCCAAGATGCTCATTACAGCGAACTCATCAACACTTCACTTGAGGTCATGGGTGGAAGTCCGATCGTTGATGAATGACGGAGGACATGGCCTTGTTGTAGGGCATCATAGCCTTGAGGAACTTTAAGCTTGATCAATTGTCATCCGTGTCCTTGCTTCCATGATCTCGGAGTGCGACCGCGAGTTTGGTCACTCTTCGAAAGAGCTCACGAGGTTCTTCATCTTCTTTCATTGCAAACTCATCGGCTTCATCTTGCACCACTTCATAGTTGGGCGTTGAATGCTAGCACTTCCTCGATAGAGACCCTCGACACATTTCCATGCTTCTTTAGCCATGGCATGGGGTCGAATATGAGGAGATCTTGGGAAGGATTGCACCTTGGATGATGAAGAGCACTCTCATTGAATTGATTGTCCACGGCTTCTCGAGGGTGAAGTTGCTTGGGTCATGAGGATAGAAACCTTCTTCAATGATTCTCCAAAGGTTAGTGTTCACATGTTTCAAATGGGCTTAAGCGATAGACCCAGAATCAAAATCTTCATGTTTCTCATATTTAGGAGGAGCACCGGCATGATTCAAATGAGTGGAGGATTGGCCCTCCATACATTGGGGGTTCCACATGGGCAAAGATGCGGTACCATTTCTACCACTAATAGAAGGACTCTTTTCAATGTTAGCTTCCCCTTGTGGGAGGTAGCATCTGTCACCTTGTTGGTGGGATCACCCACTTTCATCGGCGAGTAGATTGTTTAAGTCCTAGGAATTCTTTAAACATGTCCTTGACCTCGATCGTCATGGAGGTTTTCAATGTTGCGAGCCACATTGAATTCCTCCTGAGATCGAGTTACCCCATCTCCGTAGATGATATCGAAATTGCAGTGCTCTCCCACCTCATCTATGACATCAACCATACTCTTGGACGGTAAAGTCCTTAAAAGATCTGAGGCTCGATACCAATTGAAAGGATCGATATGGTTGACTAGAGGGGGTGAATAGGCAACTAACAATTTTAAGCTTTTCTTTACCAAATTAAACTATGCAACAAAATAGGTTGTCTAGATGTGCAACTAAGTGAGCAACCTATATGATGCAATAACAAGTAACACATAAGCAAGCAATGGATGTAACACAAGTAGGCTTACAAAAGTAAAGGCGCGAAATAACCAAGAGTGGAGCGGTGGAGCGAGGATGTGTTACGAAGTTCCTTCCTTTTAAAGGGAAATGCGTCTCCGTTAGGCGGTGTGGAGGCACAATGCTCCCCAAGAAGCCACTAGGGCCACCGTATTCTCCTCACGCCCTCACACAATGCAAGATCCGTGATTCCACTATTGGTGCCCTTGAAGGCGGCGAGAACCTTTACAAACAAGATTGGGGCTATCTCCACAACACTTGGAGGCTCCCAACAACACCACGAGCTTCACCACAATGGAGTATGGCTTGAGGTGACCTCAACAAATCTAGGGTGCTCAACACCCAAGAGTAACAAGATCCGCTAGGGATAAGTGGAAATCAAATTTCTCTTGGTTGATGTGTAGATCTGGGCCTTCTCAACCAATCCCGAGCAAATCAACAAGTTTGATTGGCTAGGGGAGAGATCGGCGAAAATGGAGCTTGGAGCAACAATGGAGCTTTGGGGGAAAGAGGTAGGTCGACTTGGAGGAAGAAGACACCTTTATATAGTGGGGAACAAATCCAACCGTTACCCCAGAGCAGCCCATACAGGCGGTACTACCGCTTAGGCGGCGGTACTCTTGAGGGTGGTAATACCGCTCTCACCCAGTGATCTTGCCTTGTTGGCGAGAGATCGAGACCCAGCCCAGGCGGTACTACTAGTGGTAGTAGGCGTGAGTACTACCGCTTGAGGCGGTACTACGCCCTACTACCGCACCTAATCTGCGTAAAATCGACCACGAAAAACATCGGTCGAGAATCGAGCGGTACTAGCGTAGCTGCTGCTTGATACTACGGCGAAGTCCTTAAGCGGTACTACCGCTCGGGAAGCAGTACTACCGCTCGAGAATGATACTACCGCTAGAGTGCTTGGTACTACTACATGAAGACATGATACTACATTGGGGTAGGTCGAGGCGGGAACACGGAAGGAAGAGTTGCTCCATCGGCGGGAAGGAAGACATTGAGTGTGAAATGGATGTGTGCGTGTTGATTCCACCTAGTCTTACCAAAGCGGATCCCTCTTGATAGTACGGTGACTCCTCTGAAACCGGTCCTGTGAGAGAGGCGAAGGAGCTACACCGTCTTGAAAAGACACGGAGGAGGAAATCGTCTCATGCCAATGGATGAATCTCTGAAAGAACTTAACGCACGATTAGTCCGCAAAAGCATTGTCATCAATCACCAAAACATCTTGGGGATAAATATGCCCTTACAAGCGTGATTACATTATAGTGGCACTAGTTGATGAAACACACAAAATAAATAGAAGAAAATATTGCGATAGTATCATAGTATGCCATCTTTGCGAGGCGAGATGGGCCTGCGACGCCTCATCTGTCGTCGCCTCATCTTGGACATCGTCCCAAGTCTCCCAGATACACCTTCTCCCGGTGATGAACATCGGTGTACTGTGATAGTACAAGGAGGCGCCTTGAGACATTCAAATCTCTATTTTTGTACATATCAACTAAAATTAAGCACCCGGTTTGCGAAGCTTAAACATTAACAATGGGACTAGTTGATGAAACATACTTTAACAAAGAAGCACTTTCTTTATCTACATTGGAAATGAAATGATAGAGATGACACTCGCTCTATTTTAAGCGTATTATTACTTCATTTTATCGGTGACACTAGAATTGACGGTGGCAAGCGAGGTGTACTATCGTCGCAAGGATGGAGGCAGGGATGCTTAGGCGGGATCTTTGAAGTGGCTCTTTTAGTCACCAACATGGATGATTCAATTCATGGGACCTTTTGGTGCAGTTCACCTAAAATGAAGCAATGTCCCGTGAGCTAGCAGCTTCTTCTTCAAATTATTTTTAAGAAAAGGGCTCCAGCCCAAATTGAGCAACATCAAGGTTGGTTGTGAAGCTCTCGGAATGCTGAACTATAATTTGGATATCATTTGTGCAGTTCAACTAAGATCGAGCGTGAAATGTATATCTCTGTTTGCACAAAAAAGGTGGAAAGAAGGGTGACTAACAAGTAACAAGTGATGAAACATGCATCAAATGAAAAGAAGCATGTTCCTTATCTGAATAGCAATCCTACAAGGGCGGTAGCAATTTCTAAGCGTTGGCATTGCTATATATTAGTGTGGGCATCAGGATTAACTATGACAAGCTGTTAAATACAACATTACTTTGGGCGCGGGAGAGTAGGCGGACCGGGGCAGTTGCATTTCTAACAAAAGAACCAACTTATCTTAATGGGAAATTTTAGCAGGACATGTAAAGAAGTGCCATTGATTCATATTACTGGAGGCATTACATTGAAAACAACATTGGTTTAACGTGTCCTTACTTTTAACAGTGCGACTGCTACATTTTACCAGTGGCATTACATAAGATTGGCTCGAGGCAACAAACATCAGAGCAGGATATCTGGGTTGGTCCCATTTTTGTTCGGTATAGCCACCTTATACTGTGTGAGGCTAGCAAATCTAGTGCTGGACTTACTCTGTTGACTTCTCCCCCAGTCCCCACTTTCTTTCCTTTTTCAACCAATAGATCGGGTTTATATTGAGTTTGTATTGCGTTTCCCTTTATTTCCCTATTAGACCTAGAGACCGGTTGGATAGCAGGTCTCTGCTACTTTTACGCCCCATTATTTCCTCTTTCGACAAAGTCCTAGATTAGAAACAAATCTTCCCCACCCCCCCTTTCTTCCTTGTTTGAACCAAGTAGTACTAGATTGAGTGCATGAACTAGTTTTACCTCTTAAAGGTAAAAAAATAGGTGGTTTTGAACAGCCGTCGATCCTATCTCTGAGGGCACGAGAAATAGTAAAAGTTACAAATGCAGCGATGTCGGGAGCTCGGAAAGTAAACAAGGCTGGTTTGAAGGAAGTTATACGATGGTGGCGGGATGTCGCTAGGTGGGCGGGAGGCGGATCTGCCCACACTATGGCGGTGAGGAAGAAGGGTGGAGGCCCTCCTCGCCAGTGCTTGGGAGAAACGACAAGGCATCTTGATCGGGGCAGCGCCAGTGATGGGTAAAGCCGTCGCCGAGGATGACCGCATGAGCGTTGCACCTTCTCACCTTCCCGGCGGAGAGGATCATTTGGATCTGTGACAAGCGGTGGCGAGAGAGAGAGAGAGAGTGTTTGTGTGGCCACATTGTCGTGTTTAGATCTGGAGTGGCGAGGCGGTGTGAAGAGCAACACTAGCAAGCAAGCGCGGAGGCTCCTGCCTATATAGTGGAGTAGTACTTAGTTTTCTTTTGTCTACCGGAGCCGGCTTGACCTCGTCAATGACTGTCGAGAAGTCTTCATGCACGTGGCCTGGAGGCAAAGTTGTCGTCATTTTGATCTGAAGCACCGGATTATAACATATAACACGAAAAAATGCCACATGACAAGAAATCATAACCTCACTGCCCAAAGGAGACAACATGAATCCCGACGGACAAACTAGGCGAGGAACAAAGCTCAAATTAAAGATAAACTTCGTAGAAAAGGGTCCGTCGATAGATGTCCTAATTAACATAGCGGCTTGACCTAGATGGCAGCCGAGTAGTCCTTTGTTAGTGCATGTGCCCCAATGACTAGCCCAACTCAGTTGTCGCTGTTTAACCCTCGCAGTGATCCGAAGCACATGACACATAATTTTGCAAGATGACAAGAAACCTTTTTTTAGATTTCTCACCACAACTACAACCAAGTACAACACAGCCTGCACGATATGTAGACGATAGCCAATCCAGGCGTGTCTGCTGGAGATTGGTCACATGCATGGACGAACTGATCTTCCGTGTCTTGTAGGGATCGTCCAGGCACCAACATAGTACAACACATCTCTAGTACTATCGCTCGTCTCCCTCTTCTATTAAGTCACCCGACTTGCGGGGCCGGGGAGTGTGCCTATGGTCGGTTCTCAATTGTCGTCCCACATGTATGTGCGAGCATAATATAGCGTGTGTTCCATTCGGAGGCGGCGTGCGAGACCGACCGGCCGTCCGAGTGCGGCAGCGAATCGGCGTGCGTCTTTATACTCCGTACATGTGTACCGCCGTTTTCTAGGCGCTTTGCTCCATGGCGTAGGCGCAATCCATGGTACAAAATTAGTATATTGTATACTACTATTTAAAAGTCGGCGGGGCTTTTCTGCCCGGTGGCGGCGGGACAGTTCCGCATGATCACATTCGACGAGGCATAAGAAAGGCGAGGAGTAGGCTCTTTGCAAGCGTAGAAATTTGTGTGATTTGTGTTGATTCTTCTTTGGGCAGGTGGGGCCCCATGATTTGACTTGCCATTATCATTTTAAGCTGCGATTACTCTGACCGGCGTGAGTCTCGATTCTGACCACCTCCATCAGGTGCCTCTCCCAATGCTCCACCATGTAGTAGTAGAGGCTGGCTCTTGCATGAGCCCACTTCTCCACTTTTCCTTGCCTCTCTTTCCTCCACATATGCAAAAATGCCATGTAAAGCACACTATTGTACTTACTTGCTCCTCTGGTGCTTAAGCTTGCCACATAGGCATAAAGTCGATGTGGCAAGTTAATCAGAAGAGAGACTAGTTTGGTGACCCAAGGAAGAAAGCGGTGCTAAGCGCGTGTACCTAGGTGAAAAGACAATTTTGAGTCTATAGCTAATTAAATGAAGCAAACTTAGCAACACCATTTCATTGGAAGAGGTCACTCCTTGGCAAATGCAATAAATACTAGTACTCCATGTGTCCCATTATATAAAACGTTTTTGACACTACACTAGCTAGTGTCAAAAGCGTTCTTATAATATAGAGACGGATGAAATCTGAAAAAGATAGAGAGGAGTAAAAAAATACACTTATAGCCAACCTTATAGCCAACCTTGTTGTAGTATGAGTGACTAAGTGATGACTATGTATGACATGCCAACATCGGATAGCCCTAACATGCCGTGTTAAATCTCCAAGGCGCGACCACATGGCGATGTAATGATCGTGGTAAGCGCGACCATGATCTGAGTTCTTTGGCAGCCTTGGATCTGAATCAAGATGTCGCATGCTAAGTTCTTTGAAAATTTTAGAATAACCCTCGAGGATAGGATATTCACCCATAGGTCTAGAATCACGCCATGCAAACATTCGATCTCAGATCCAAGGGCTCTCGGAAGCCCGTATCATGGGAGAATGGAAAGCCACTACCCTGCCATTCGCGCTGTTGGCGGTTTGCTCCTCTCCTTCCCTACGTCCTTTAATACTACGGTGGTTCGCTCCTAGTCGTCCGTCCATTCACATTCGGCGGTTCCACTTATCCTAACCCTCCTCCCAAATCCATGGCGTCCCAAATCTCCCCGATCGGCGGTGAATACAAGGTTAGAACCATCACGGCGATGAGTTAAGCGTCATCTACACCCGTACTTCGCGATAGTGAAAGGATGCCTTTCTCGCAGGCGCATGTTTGAAAACTCACATGATGAGTGGGTCGCTGCGCTAGATGTTGAGTACACCACGGTCGTGGGGCGAGAGAAGGATCTAAGGGCGAAGAGAGGAAGAAGCCGCCGTGATCGGGTTTGCGTACATAACGTTTGCTTGGTCTACCACATATGCCATGCCGATGTTGAGTGCGAGATTTTAAGAACTTCCTCGAGGACAAAAGCAGTCAAATTCGTTCTTGTAGACTTTAAGAGCGACAAAGAAGTCCTACCTCGGATAGGCCTCGTTGTAAGCAACCCCTTTGACCTCGGAAGAAGAATCGGTGGTGCCCTCTCGTCGACCCTCAATCTTGACCTGGCGGGAGCCATGGTTCATCCCGTACATAAGCTGGAGAAACCTCATTGCACGTTTCATCGTCATGCATGGCAGCGGAATGTACTAGATATAGACCACATCCACTACTGTTGGAATGGATGGCAACCTTTGTTCAATATCTATAAGGGTTGGATGAAGAGCAACAGCCAAGTTGGCGGTTCAAGCAAAGAAATGTCGGCCAGAGGAAGAGGGACAAGGGCGAAGTCGAGGGCGTGGGCGAGGACTCGAGTAAGGTGGAAGTGTCGTTGCTCATGGCGGTTCTAAACTTCTAATCACGGTGTCTACGGATTAGTTGCATAGTTTAATTTGGTGTGCTTAGTTTAATTTGAGGGTGTGTTGTCTTTGAGCCCCAATGAGAACTATGTTATGTTTCTTCTCGTTACTTTAACTCTTGGTATGTACATACTAGTACTAGTATTTCTTTAATAGAATTTAGCACCCCAATTAAGCACGTACTAGTTTTTTAATAGTACTATATGCATAATTTGGCGTGAGCGCTCTCTATATGTACCACCTTTTTTAAAATTTCAATTTTTGCTCCATGGCGCAATCCATCGATAGTCTTGATACTCTTGTACAAAAGTATACATTTTTAAAAAGGCTAGCGTCTTTGTTCATCACATATATATATATAGCAGTTAAATTCTCAACCTAGAGCAGCGTGCATGCCATGTAGTAAACCAATCGGAGGAAGTATAGTAAAAATGAGGTGATTTTACCCAGCGATCGTGAGGAGCATGGCTGTCATGTGGTCCCATGTGTCATGATGTACCAAAGGCGTCTGCGTGTCCCTCTTGAAGCGAAGCAATACTAGTACATGGTTTGAGATGATGTCGAACGAAGTGTGTAATAATGGTTGCTTCGTCCGTGCAGGAAGGTCTTGACATTGTGATTTGGCGTCTCATTGCTCATTACTAACCTTTGGGCGATCTGAGTGGGGTCGTCCCCCTGCATTACGCACTATTATTTGGTGCTTGACCGTCGACCGGTTGCACATGAGATGACCCCCACATCCTTTGTCAAAATAAACAACACCCCGATCAATGCATTTCACTCTTCCGTGCAATGGACAGGCACATTAGTTGCTCCTACAGGTGCTTAAGCTTGCCACATAGGCATAAAGTCTGATGTGGCAAGTTAATCAAGAAGAGAGAGACTAGTTTGGTGAACCAAGGAAGAAACGGTGCTAAGCGCGTGTACCTAGGTGAAAAGACAATTTTGAGTCTATAGCTAATTAAATGAAGCAAACTTAGCAACACCATTTCATTGGAAGAGGTCACTCCTGCAAATGCAATAAATAATAGTACTCCCTGTGTCCCATAATATAAGAACATTTTTGGCACTACACTAGTGTCAAAAGCGTTCTTATATTATGGAGACGGAAAATCTGAAAAAGATAGAGAGGAGTAAAAATGCACTTATAGCCAACCTTATAGCCAACCTTGTTGTAGTATGAGTGACTAAGTGATGACTATGTATGACATGCCAACATCGGATAGCCCTAGCATGCCGTGTTAAATCTCAAAAAGCGCGACCCGCATGGCGTCACGATAGTCGTGGTAAGCGCGACCATGATATGGGTTCTTGGCAGCCCTTGGATCTGAATCAAGCGATGCATGCTAAGTTGCTGAAAATTTTAAGAATAACCCTCGAGGATAGGATATTCACCCATAGGTCTAGGATCACGCCATGCAAGCGTTCGATCTCGGATCCAAGGGCTCTCGAAGCCCGTATCATGGGAGAATGGAAAGCCACTACCCGCCATTCGCGGTTGGCGATTCGCTCCTACTCCTTCCCTTACGTCCTTTAATACTCGGTGGTTCGCTCCTAGTCGTCCGTCCATTCACATTCTGGCGGTTCCACTTATCCTAACCCTCCTCCCAAATCCATGGCGTCCCAAATCTCCCGATCGGCGGTGAATACAAGGTTAGAACCATCACGGCGATGAGTTCGGCGTCATCTACACCCGTACTTCGCGACGGTGAAAGGATGCCTTTCTCGCTTGAGCGCATGTTGAAAACTCACATGATGAGTGGGTCGCTGCGCTAGATGTTGAGTACACCACGATCGTGGGGCGAGAAGGATCTAAGGGCGAAGAGAGGAAGAAGCTGCCGTGATCGAGGTTTGCGTACATAACGTTTGCTTGGTCTACCACATATGCCATGCCGATGTTGAGTGCGAGGATTTTAGAACTTCCTCGAGGACAAAGCAGTCAAATTCGTTCTTTGTAGACTTTAAGAGCGACAAAGAAGTCCTACCTCGGATAGGCCTCGTTGTAGGCAACCCCTTGACCTCGGAAGAATCGGTGGTGCCCTCTCGTCGACCCTCAATCTTGACCTGGCGAGAACCATGGTTCATCCTTCGTCTTGCAAGCTGGAGAAACCTCATTACCGTTTCATCGTCATGCATGGCAGCGGAATGTACTAGATATAGACCACATCCACTACTTTGGAATGGATGGCAACCTTTGTTTCAATATCTATAAGGGTTGGATGAAGAAGCAGCAGCCAAGTTGGCGGTTCAAGCAAAAGTATCGGCCAAGAGGAAGAGGACAAGGGCGAAGTCGAGGGCGTGGGCGAGGACTCGAGTAAGGTGGAAGTGTCGTTGCTCATGGCGGTTCTAAACTTCTAATCGGTGTCTACGGATTAGTTGCATAGTTTAATTTCAGGTGTGCTTAGTTTAATTTGAGGGTGTGTTGTCTTTGAGCCCCAATGAGAACTATGTTATGTTTCTTCTCGTTACTTTAACTCTTGGTATGTACATACTAGTACTAGTATTTCTTTAATAGAATTTAGCACCCCAATTAAGCACGTACTAGTTTTTTAATAGTACTATATGCATAATTTGGCGACAGCGCTCTCTATATGTACCACCTTTTTTTAAAATTTCAATTTTTGCTGCATGGCGCAATCCATCGATAGTCTTGTACTCTTGTACAAAAGTATACATTTTTAAAAGGCTAGCGTCTTGTTCATCACACATATATATATAGCGATTAAATTCTCAACCTAGAGCAGCGTGCATGCCATGTAGTAAACCAATCGGAGGAAGTATAGTAAAAATGAGGTGATTTTACCCAGCGATCGGCGGGGAGCATGGCTGTCATGTGGTCCCACGTGTCATGATGTACCAAAGCGTCTGGCGTGTCCCTCTTGAGGCGAAGCAATACTAGTACATGGTTTGAGATGATGTCGAGCGAAGTGTGTAATAATGGTTGCTTCGTCCGATGCAGGAAGGTCTGACATTGTGATTTGGCGTCTCATTGCTCATTACTAACCTTTGGGCGTCTGAGTGGGGTCGTCCCCCTGTTTATTACGCACTATTATTTGGTGCTTGACCGTTGACCGGTTGCACATGAGATGACCCCATCCTTTGTCAAAATAAACAACACCCGATCAATGCATTTCACTCTTCCGTGCAGCAGACGGGCACGATAGTTGCTCCTCGGTGCTTAAGCTTGCCACATAAGCATAAAGTCGATGTGGCAAGTTAATCAGAAAGAGATAGACTAGTTTGGTGACCCAAGGAAGAAATGGTGCTAAGCGCGTGTACCTAGGTGAAAAGACAATTTTGAGTCTATAGCTAATTCAATGAAGCAAACTTAGCAACACCATTTCATTGGAAGAGGTCACTCCTTGGCAAATGCAATAAATAATAGTACTCCACATGTCCCATAATATAAGAACATTTTGGCACTACACTAGTGTCAAAAAGTTCTTATATTATAGAGACGGAAAATCTGAAAAAAGATAGAGAGGAGTAAAAAAATACACTTATAGCCAACCTTATAGCCAACCTTGTTGTAGTATGAGTGACTAAGTGATGACTATGTATGACATGCCAACATCGGATAGCCCTAGCATGCCGTGTTAAATCTCAATGGCGCGACCGCCTTGGCGGCATGACGAGTCGTGGTAAGCGCGACCATGATCTGAGACTGTTGGCAGCCCTTGGATCTGAGATCAAGCGATGCATGCTAAGTTCTGAAAATTTGCAGAATAACCCTCTAGGATAGGATATTCACCCATTGGTCTAGAATCACGCCATGCAACCATTCGATCTCGATCCAAGGGCTCTTGGAAGCCCGTATCATGGGAGAATGAAAGCCACTACCACTGCCGTTCGCCGCGGCTGGCGATTCGCTCCTACTCGTCCCCGCGTCCTTTAATACTCGGCGGTTCGCTCCTAGTCATCCGTCCATTCACATTCGGCGGTTCCACTAATCCTAACCCTCCTCCCAAATCCATGGCGTCCCAAATCTCCCCGATCGGCGGTGAGTACAAGGTTAGAACCATCACCGGCGATGAGTTCGGCGTCATCTACACCCGTTCTTCATGACGGTGAAAGGATGCCTTTCTCGCTTGGGCGCATGTTCCAAGACTCACATGATGAGTGGGTGGCGGGCTAGATGTTGAGTACACCACGGTCGTGGGGCGAGAGAAGGATCTAAGGGCGAAGAGAGGAAGAAGCCGCGTGATCGAGGTTTGCGTGCATGACTTATGCTTGGTCTACCACATATGCCATGTCGAAGTTGAGTGCCGAGTTTTAAGGACTTCCTCGAGAGCAACCTAGTCAAATTCGTTCTTGTAGACTTTGGTAACAACAAAGAAGTCTGCGTTGGATAGGCCTCGTTGTAAGCAACACCTTGACCTCCAAAAGAATCGGTTTGGTGTCCTCTCGTCGACCTTCAATCTTGACCTGGCGAGAGCCATGGTTCATCCTTAAATGCTGATGGCGGAGAAACCTCCATACCGTTTCATCGTCATGCATGGCAGCGAGAATGTACTAGATATAGACCACATCGATGCTGCTGCAATGGATGGCTACCTTTGTTCAATATCTACAAGGGTTGGATGAAGAGCAACAGCCAAGTTGGCGGTTCAAGTAAAGAAATATCGGCCAAGAGGAAGAGGACAAGGGCGAAGTCGAGGGCGTGGGCGAGGACTCCAAGTAAAGGTGGCGATGTCGTTTCTCATGGTGGTTCTAATGGTGTCTACGGAATAGTTGCAAAGTTTAATTTCAGGTGTGCTTAATTTAATTTGAGGGTGTGTTGTCTTTGAGCCCCAATGAGAACTATGTTATGTTTCTTCTTGTTATTTTAACTCTTGATGAAGTACATACTAGTATTTCTTATATTTCATCTTTTAGTTGGTATAGTACTACCACTCGTTTATTCACATTATATCGTACAATATATATGGCCAACATCATATAGCCATGATTTAGTTGTCAAAGAATTTCAGGGTGCTTAGTTTTGGCAAAGAATTCGGGGTGCTTAGTTTTATTTGAGGGTGGGTTGTGTTGGACACCATTATTGTGACTAGCCTTTTTAATAGTACTATATGCATAATTTGGCGGCGCTCTCTATATGTACCACCTTTTTTAATTTCAAGTTTTGCTCCATGGCGCAATCCATCGATACTCTTGCTATACAAAAGTATACATCTTTTAAAAGGCTAGAGGCGGGCAGTCTAGCTTAGTCGGTTCCACGAGGCGAGGGCCTTTGTGATTTGGACTCATTAATCTTTGGAAAGCGGGGCCTTGTGATTTATTGCTTTCGTATAAATCTTGGCGACGACTGATCGAGGAGGAGCAAGAACCGTGCGATATACTCAAGTTTTCCTTTGGAGTAATCTGCTGACGGAGAAACCTGGCTCGGCAGCCAGTGCCATATGGCGATAAAAATGATCTAATTTGCTAGTCATCTCATTGTTAGCATTGTTCTATTCATTCCCTCAAAAACAAAAACATTGTTCTATTCATGCCTCGCGAGCGACGTGACACGTCTTGGCGAAACACCGAAGCAAAAGATGAAACACATCAGCAAAAGAAGAAGGAAGATTATCACCTAAATGATCTAATTAGCAGCGGTCATGCTGCTTCTTCATCGCCTCCGACCTCCATCTCCTTGCGCGTCTCCTCCGCCATCTTCTTCATTCTATCCATGATGCGGGATTTCTCGTATGCGAGCCTTCATCATCTATTCCACGGCGCATTACGTACCTTGGCGGCGGCGGGTGCTCGATCGAACCGCCAACTCCTCATACATTCCATGGCGAGGGCTACAACATCTTCATCGAGGAACTACTATTCTCATGCAGCTTCTTCGGCCGGCGTTCTTCTCCTTCAACAGTCGATCTCGTGGCGAGCTTCGCCTTGTCCTCCTGAAGTCGCGAGATTTAGCGGTCGCCTTCTTCTCGAGGCAATGCTCTTCTTGACTGACATCACCAAGCGGTCAACTCCCCTGCTGATTGAGCTCGGCGGGCATGTCATCGAGCTCTCCTTACGCTTATTGAGGTGCTTATTGAGCTGATCGGGCATGTCGTCGAGGGATAACGACTCCAGCTCCGTCGGCTCGGCATGTTAGCCTCCAGCGGCTAGAGCGCTCACAGGAGCCATTGCTGCCGTGAGAGATCTTCGAGGTCTCTCGTGGCGGCGAGCCCTCTTTTTCCGCAGCCTTGGTTGCGCTCCTTATTACAGTAGTTCTCGACCTAGAGCTCTACTCACCAGCCATAACAGCAGACAGACGAAAAAAAAGCACTTATGAGGAGGAAAGGTAGAGTAATTTTTGGTTAGGTAGTTCCCTTTTTATAACCTAAGTACTAGCACTAGTAGTACTAATACGCATAGTGGGAACATGTTCAGGTTTGATGCGTAGTACTAATAGGTGTGAGCAGGCTTTCGAATGTGATGGGAACAAGGTAAAGATTAATTGATGGTTTTGGTTTGAGGCCCAAAGCGGCTCCCGATGAGTTTAGTGGAACATAAATTTCAAGTAGACTACCTTTGCTCAAATGTGTAAATATTATATTCTTGCAAAATTGGCACAAAATCTGAAGGAGACCAATGGAAGTACTACTAGCAACCACGATTTAACTACTCGCATGCTTGTGATGGAGTAATAATGTTTTTCTTCGCCCTCCGTCCCTCAATTTGCATCGTTGTATTAATTGACCATCAATGAAGTGAACAACTTTACAAGCGTCAAATTATCACATGGGTGGATCTTGGTACAAAATTAAATCCCGTGTACCCGCGTGTGCGTGCGAGGAATGAGTGCGTGTGTGGCGTGCGTGCACATCTTAAACCGTGCATGTACCGCCCGGTATGGCTCGGGGAGGGCAGTACATTCTTCTAGAACCAGCGACACGTCTTTGTGATAAATCACGCAAGGAGGTCGCGACAACGCCTCCACATGTGCCACGTGGCTTCATGAGCTGTAAGAGACAACGTGTAGCGTGCCATTGGTATTCTAATTTCGTGTTTTGCACATACTCGAAGTACTAGTAATTTACCGTGCATTGCGCATTAGATTTTACAACAAATTATGAATAAATACCACACTATAGCATGTAAGCTCTTAGTCATATATGTGTGATGTAGCCCTTCGTTTAATTCTTATAGTTCATCTCATTCAAAATCAAATTAGTTTTATAAAAAAGCTAGAAGCATGAATAGGAAAAACATGGGATTATAGTGGAATGTCGTATTGAATCTCTGAGGATTATGAGTGTTTGATTGTGCATAGAAAAAGCAGAATTCTTTCAAAGAGGTTTGAGTGGATGGGATGTTTCCTATGAAATCTAGTGCAAATGAATCATATGGAAAAATTCCTATGGTTTACAATCCTCTGAATCAAACAACCAAGATAGGAAAATTTCTAATGATTAGAATCCTCCAAAATTTCTTTGAGAATCCTTTGAATCAAAGAAGCCCTTAATCTATTTTATGATTCATGGAATTGTGCGTTGTAAAGCATAAAGTAAAAACAAATAATGGCAATTCAACTAGAAAAAAGTTTGGGCAGTTATGATCTGAAGATTCTAGAACAAAGAGAACCCTTTGTTGTTTTGAGGTTTGTGCATTATGCTTAAGTTCAACCATAGATCGCTAGATTGTACATGTGGCAAAATCCGGTGGGGGCTAGAAGATGGTGCGAGGGCGAGTGGAGGAGACTATGAAGGAATGCACAAGTCGAGATCGATATTTAGAGAGGGATGAACACTGCCTTTGTTGCCTTGCGATGGCGGAGCCATGAAAAATAAATGAGCTAGGGGCCAAGCATTGCTAATCCTTCGAGGAGGTCGATTCATGAAATTAAACCTTTTAGCAGCAATTGTCTAATGATCACATTCATATTAGCCTCGATATATAGTGATGTTAGGGGGGGTTCTTGCCCCTGTCTACGCTCATTATTGCCTTGTCCCGAGAGATGAAGCGGAAGGCATGGATGATGAGAGGGGCGTTGGATATATAATTAATGTGGGTGTATTAGCTATTTATGTTAATCCTATATAGAGAGGTATAGATTAATTGATGTGGACGTGGGAGAGGTATAGATTGATCGATGTGGGAGTGGGAAAGAGGGTGAGACCTCACTAGATATATCGATTGATCGGTTTGTGTGGAAAACTATGAAAGACCTAGCTATATACACACATACATAGAGGAACATCGATCGTTAGCATGCAGCGTGAGAGATAAATAATGCCGGTATGAGGAGAGGGGATGTGTGTGGGTGTGTGCCTTCATGAGAGACCGACTGAAGAAAAAGATTGCATGCATGCGATAGATAATGCCATTGGTAGTGTGTGTGCATGCATGCACGAGAGAAAGTTAGTGGTACAATTATAAAGAAAACTCTTGTGTGGGTGTAAAAGAATAAGTGAGGTCATAATCAATGTAAAGTTGAATTCAAATATTTGAATAAGAGATCCTAATGTTTGAAACCCATGCATGCATGAATATACTTGGAGATCTGCGGTGTGCTTTGGAAGCGAGCATGTTGTAATGTATACACATTGAACAAGGTTAGAGTGATTTGAATTTGAGATACCGATGGCAGACATCATTTGCCCATGTCGCATCCGTGCATGTAATTGGAGATGATGGGTGGCTTTCGCATCACATATCTATATCTATACCCCTATATATATATATATATATATATATATTATATATTTTTTATATTGTGAGCGGGTAACTTTAGCTTTGAAAGATGGTCGTTGGATGAGGCGAATCCGAAGGTCCAAAGATGGCAAATTTGAGCACTATTGGCGTTGGATATCATCTAGATTCCACAGATTTAGCCACATGTATAATCTATAAGACTCCATGGTTGAACTTAAGCATAATGCACAAACATCAAAACACAAGCACTTCTTATTTGTTCTAGAATCTTAGTATCAAATTGCCCAAATGTTTTCTACATGATTTGCCATTATTTGTTTTTACTTTATGTCTTCAACGCACAATTCCATGAATCTTAAAATAGATTAGCTTTCTTATAAAAACTAGATGATTTTGAATGAAATGAACTATAAAATTAAGCGAACATCTACATCATGCATATATGACTCAAAGCTTGCATGCTATAATGTGGTATTTATTCATAATTTGGTTGCCAAATCTCATGCGTGCAATGAGCGTGTACCTTACTCTAGTCTAAATGGTGTTTGTGTGTGTGTTGTGCGTGTTGAGGTGCAAATTGTCTTTTTGGGTACACGTTAAGCTTGTTCCTCTGAAATTTCAAGCGGCGCCTTGGTATGCGAAAATTGAAGCTAAGCGTCTCTGTCTATCGTCTTTTTGAAACTCCGCCTCTTCAACTGCGCCTTGTTAGCCGAAATATTTAAGATATATCTTTGTCTCGTTGTGCTCGACAACTCCCTCCATCTCAACCAGCGCCTTGCTATTCGAAATTACAACGTCTTGAAAACTCCCACCTCTGTGAAATCCCGACCGTGAAATGCCGTGGTACCCTGAACCAAAAGAACCGCCTCAAATCGGTGGGGGGTACTTTCGTAACTTACCCCATATTTGGACAAGCGCGTCTCTAAGCCATGCTTCCCCCCTTGCCATCCCATCGCCCACCCATTCGTACACGAGGCGCGAAAACCAGCGAAACCCCACACCTGCTCCGTCCGCCACCAGGCGGAGCTTCTTCCCCGACAGCGTCGTCCACAGCAACACCTCGGCGTCCCTCATCCACCGTCGGGATGAGGATCCGTCGTCGATCTCATCGTCCCCGGTTTAGCCACCCGTCCTCCACCTCCAAGGAGCTGCCCGATGTTCCCCTCGTCTTTCGCGCCACCTCCATTCCCACCGCCGTCTTCACACTGCCGGAAAAGCATCATCATCACCGTTTCTTCGGATGAAGCTGCGGCCTAATCGGCGCCACCAAAGAGGTTGTACACTAATCGCCACATTTCTTCTTGATTCGATCTCCACAGTCTTTGCGGCGCTCGGTCCCGGCCGACACGGCATAGCTCCATCCATGGCGGTGTCGCGGCCACTTCCTCCAGCGTCGCTCCCTCGTGGCGGCGTCCACATCGATAGGAGCTCTGCTGCTTTAGCTCTCGCTCATGCTTTGCTGCTCTGCTCTTGCTCTTGGTCCCCTGCTGATGCTGCTCTTGCTATTGCTCTTGCTTTCATGCTTCTTTGCTCTCGCTCTTGCTCTTTGCTTGCGATGCTGCTCGATTGCTACACTTGATCGGTGAATCGACTTTTGGGTCGATCGATTTCAAGGGTGGGCTCGCGGGGTGAAGGAAGAACCAGCCTTGCGAGGGGGGGCTCGTCGGAGGTACCCACTATCTATCTTAGGGTTGAGGATGGGGCGGTGGTCATTTGGCGGTGGCGAAGCGATGGCGTGGGGATCGCGGAGAAAAGCTTCGGCACAAGGGCCTAGAGGATGGCAGGCGGCGGACCGGCGGTGGGGAGTGTTTGAGGCGGCGAGGCGGCCCACCGCCGGCCTTGGCGGCGAGGGCTCTTGTTTGGCGGTGGTGGTGGCGGCTCGAGGGTGGAGGTTGAAGATGAACCGCGAGCCCTTGATTTGTATCCAACGGCTGCAAAATCGTGACGAGAGATGAAAAAGTTAGTCGACCGACATGTAGCCTCACCTTGCTAGTGCGTTCGGTTTGACATGCAAAATTTAGTTTTGTCGATTAGGTTCGTTTCAATAGTTAAGTTCGGTTTAAACGGTTAAGTTCGAGAGATGGCGGTGATGTATTTTACATCTAGCACTTTGTGGTTATGTATTTTCGTCATGTATTAGAGATGCTATTAGAATTCCCTCGAGTTAACGTTGTTCGTTGTCTCTCTTGTCTGCTTCAGCCTCGGTGTCGAACAACTCACGGAGCTGCTCAATGATGAAACCTCCATCACAGCGGAAGCGTACCTCGGGCTCCATCTCCGGGCGCCTAAGATCTTCTTCCCTCCTCAAGCAGCATAGTCGGCGGAGCATCCTCACCAACCAACCCAATCATTTGAGATCGACATGGCCGCCAAAGAGGTTGTACACTTGTTGCATCTCTTTTTACTCTACATGTTATATATATTGTCCTTGAGCACTTTCGTAGTAATGGGAAATCGATTATTTTATCCTACTATATGACAAGCGGTGAGGTACCGAGCAACAGCTATCCGTGATGGACTCTCTTGAATGCCATCATTATTTATCTCTGCTGCGTTTGAGTTGTGCATTTGTCGATGGGCACAGGAGTTGAGCTAGTATGGCGTGGCACAGGTCCAAAGTAATAAGTAGCACAAAAACATTTTTTAGTGTAGGATTTTCCTTGCTCAAGCACTGCCTACTAGAATCGCCCGATGCTTGAAAGGAAAAGTGAATGAAAAACATAGGAATTGGAAAGTTTCCTATGGTACTACTTTTCATGAATTTGGTGCAAAGGAATGGAGCAAAGGAAAACTATAGGATTTGTTCCTTTAGTGTCTCCTTGAAAGAAAAACCGTAGAATTCTAATTTCCACTTCTCCTCCTTTTCATATTCCTATTCATCAAGCACAAGACTAAGAGATAGTAGCATAATAGCATTATAACCGTACATTTTCTTGTGGTTTGACTTAATCTCACCATGCTTTTTGCATCCTGTGATCTTCAATTGTTGTGAATCAAACACCCAGTTAGCGGAAATCCGTGTTTTAAATTCTCTGTTTTGCGTGCATTCCTATCCTATTCTGTCTATTTCCTATCCTGCATTGTTAGAATCCTCAAATTCAAACAAGCCCTTACTCAATTACTTACATTGAGATATGTGTCAAAAACCTTGTGTGGTTTGTCACTGCTCTGTGTTTGTGTTCCACCCAGCTCAATTTGCTCCAACGACGGAAGGTTTCACCATAGCGAGGATCCGCTCTCGGTGTCTTCGCCGCCTCGGATCTTCTTCCCCTTGCCGGCAACCATGACAACTGCATTACCATCATCAATGACGAGATGACCTTGAGGACTACGGGTCCGCAGAGAGGCGCACTCTTCGTGTACGCTTCGTTATCGTCGCAATATGATTACATGCTACATTATCGTCGTGTTCACCTATTAGACTCCAAGTCAGGTCCAAACTAATGCTAAAACTTGAGTTTTTAAATGGTTGTGGGGTACATATTGGGGTAGCAATCAATACTATCTGTCTACTATCTGGTTAATCTCCGGTGTCTACTATGAGTTTCATGTTGGGTGCAAACAAACATTAAAGGATCCATTATCTGTATTTTTTAACTAAAGCTATTATCTGGCTGCTATCATTGGTTTTGGGTCTATTCACAGTTTGCTACCATCACTCTGGATTTGTGCATGCACTCCTTACATAATCTCACTATGTTTTATTCCTATGCATGCCAGTTATTGTACACAATGGAAATGATCATGTAGAAGCAAAGAGGCGAGCCTTGCGTGGCAATAAAATTTCATCGGACATCGTTCCATGGTGGGCGCAAAGGCAGCCCCCTCCACCCATTTGGATCGTAATCAAGAGGAAGATAAGCATTACGAGGGGATTAGGAAGGAAGACCACTCCTATTTACCCCATGAGGTCTTCGCTCTAACTTGGCATCTTGATGTTGGTAATATCATGCATATGGTGCCTTGCATTGCTTACTGTATACATTAAAGATGTCATCTGCTTAGTTTAGACATGCTTTGTGTCAATGCCATCTGTTTTGTTTCTTTATCGTATATGTGAATCATGCAATGCCATCTTGTCTAGCCGGGCATCATATATGTGAATTTTGCAATGCCACCCTAGTTAGCAGTCATCTTATATGTGAATTATATCATGCCATCATTTTTTATTATGTGTTAAATTTGTCGACAATTTTAGTACATTCAATTACTCTTCTGTGCATCGACCATTCGACGCGGTCATGGAAAAATCTGGAGTGAAACAAGGTCTTGAGCGGACAATGCTATCGGCAAGCGCATGTCTTCTTTGGTTACCGATAGCTCCTCGGAGGAGGATTAGAGACAGATGACGATCATATTCCCCCCGAGGTGCATGCCCTAACTTGGCGGGGTTATGTTACTCATATCGTGCGTATGGTATCTTGCATTGCTATGTCATTTGCTTACTTTAGACATGCTTTGTGTGAATGCCACTGTTTAGTGTCTAATTACCATATATGTGAATTATGCAATGCCATCTTGTTGCAAGACATTATATATGTGAATTATGCAATGTTATCTTGTTGCAAGGCATTATGTATGTGAATTATGCAATGCCATGCTATTTAGGCAAGCATCATATATGTGAATTATATCATGCCGTCCTTTTTTTGTATTTCTCATTGCTTTTGTCAACAATGTTTGTATATTCAACTGCTCTTCCTTTGCATAAGCCATTTGAATTGGTGATGGAGAAATCTGGGTGAAAACAAGGTCTTGAGCGGACAATGCTACTGCTGAAGCGAGATATCTTCTTGATTCTGAGATAGCTCTTCATAGGAGGATTGAGAGAGATGACTAGTCCTATTATCCCCATGAGGTGTATGCTCAAACTTGGCAGGGTTATATTACTCATATAATGCATAGGTTGTATTGCAATGCTTATTTTTTACATCATATACACAATATTGAATGCCATCTCCTTAATTGACACATCATATATGCAATTGCCCTCTGCTCACTTCCTTAGTATATAAATCTTATATTTGAATTATGTCATGCCATGATGTTTACATAGACAACATGTATCTGAATTATGGCATGCCAACCCGTTTTCTAAAGACATAATATAGTTATATCATCTCATCCTGTTTACATAGTCATCATATTTTAAATTATGTCATTCTATCCGTGAATTATATCATGCCATCATGTTTCCATCGACGGCATGTTTGTGATTTATGGCATGCCAACCACTTTAATAGACACATCGTATAGTTATTTCATGTCATCCTGTTTACATAGTCATCATATTTTGAAGTATGGCATTCTATCCTGTTTAGTTAGCTATCATACATGTGAAATTGTGTCATGCTATCTGTTTAATTAGCCATCATATATGTGAAATTATGTCACTGCTATTACATTTGCTTAGACAACATAAATGTGAATTATTTCATGCCTGTTTTCTTCCCTACTATCCATTGCACTGTCTATCTTACAACGTTTGTACATTCAATTACTTTTCTTGTTTATCAGCCATTTCAATTGGAGGAGTGATGGCGTATCGTGGGAGTAAAACACGGTCTTGAGAAAGATCGTGCTACCTATCGATCTGAGATAGAACCACGGTTGTACTTGCCCAGAATCAGCCCCACCACACATAACCCACACTCATGCAGATTGTACCCCTACCCAATTGGACGGAGAACCAGCTACACCCTTCTAACCCCAACCCAGTGAGATAGACACCCGGTTCCGTTGACCTGGCACCGTCTCCACCACGAGCACCCAAACACGGCGGTTAGTAAAGGCAACTCGATTGCCCAAATCACGAGGACCACCACTCCGAACACGAAGTCAGCGCTTAAGCGAGAAGAAGAATTGTTCTCGGTCGGGTTACGTAGCTATGGTTCATACTACTTTGCTCTTGCATCACTTGTATTCTTGATACCAACCAATTTCAAATTTGAAGGATGCAATTGAAACTCCAATGGCATAGCGGTATGTTTTAAACTGTTTCTTCAACGTGTTTGGCTGTTTCTTTGTTGTAACTTGCTCTATGTTGATTTCAGTTTTAATTGAATAAGCAGTTATGTTCTCATGCCATGCACATTACAAGTGTTGTTATTCTTGTGTAGTTTCCCACACTTATATTGTCTATCTTTGCTTTGTCTTAAATAGATATGATTGACTGTATCTATCTTGATTTGGCAACATAAACTAGAATGATATAGACCATCTGTGACCATACTACATAGATATATGTTTGTTTCATCTGTTATCATGTCCACCTTACTCTTGAACTGGTTTACCAAAATGAGTTTCATATACTACATTGTAAACTTTGAGATGTGTTTGTTTGTTTCCTTTATAGCGGATAAAATATTGGAGAAGAGTACCTGTTATGCAATGGTAAAGGAAGTAATGAGATAAGGTTCAAGATAGTGAGACATCCTGTTGGTCTCTAAGAAAGCTCATAAAAACTATATTGAGGACCTTGAGACAACCCCAAAGTCTGTCTTGATGTAGTGTTGAGATTCTTGGCTACCATTCTTGGCACCGACTCTTGAACTCGTTGCTGAATCAGTTCGGTTTCTTGAGTCTCAACTTCAAGTTGAAAGACATCGATCGAGATGTTATCGACGAGGAAGCGAAGGGTGAGAAGTCCTGTGGAATCTGGATGCATATTTTTGGTCTGACGGTGTATTTGGAGGACTTAAGCGTAAACAAAGAAAGTTAATAAGCTTGCTAAGCATCTTGCCGACATTATGGGTACCGGATATTGTTTCTTGAGCTCTTGAAGTGGTTTGATTCGGACTTGTTTTGCTTGCGGCGTTTATATCTTCTTTGTGTTCCCTATATTTGCCTTGGTGGTGAACTTTGATGCCCAGTGGATGTAATATATGTAATAGCCGTGATAGCCTAGTGTAAGTTGCTTGCTTATTTATTTCCTTGTTGTCTTGTTTATTTGTTTGCTTGTAGTCAGTGCAGTTCTTTTTCTGCGGTTTGCTAGTGGCTGCAACAACCTAATATTTACTGTAGTGACACTTCACCTACGGGCCGTAGAAACAGTGGGCCTTCTACGGGCCGTATAAATAGTGGGCCTTCCACGGGCCGTAGAAACAATGGGCCTTCTACGGGCCGTAGAAACAATGGGCCTTCTACGACGCGCGAAACAATGGGCCTTCTACGGGCGTATCATCAATGGGCCTTATCACGGGCGGTATGATCGATTGGCGAACATGGGCCAATAACGAGTGCATTATGGCGTAAGCGGGCTAGAAGTTGGAATCGTCCGTTCATGGGCCGACCATAACGGGCCATCGTTAATAGGCCGTATTTCATGGCGTGAAAGCGGCCCAGCGTGTTAATGGACCACAAGCGGGCGATTGTAACCACGGGCTGAATTTGGCGATAAGCGAGAAAATAATAATGTGAATGCGTAAGTAAGCGAATCTTTGAAATGAGCCCAAGAATAAATGGGCTCGAGAAGGCGAAAGATAACATGGGTGAAGCATTAGCGGAATATGGGCCCTTAATGGGTATAAAGTGATACACTATTCATTACGGGCGGTTTCACCTGGTCGTTAATGGGTGTAAAGTAATACCTTTGTTCATTACGGGCGGTTTCACCATGGGCCATTAATAGGCCAAAGTTACATAGGGCCTCATATGGGCGAAAGACATCATGGGCCATACATGGGCGAAGTAAGCAATTTGGAATCATATTGGGTGGCCGGATGGCGCTCTTGGGCCTAATTCGGATAGGCGTAACGGGCCTTGGGTTAGCGGGCTGTAAATGGGCTATATCACGAACATCAGTTAACGGGCTTTACATGGGCGGCCCATACCTTTTGACCAAGTCAAATGGGCGGCCTTTTCACGAGAATGGTCCTCTGTTGGCCATGCCGCGTGTCGGCGTATCATAAGCGCCTTACGTCCAATGAGTGGATGACATCTGTCCCAGCGGTGAGCCGACCGTGTTTCCTCCGACCAATGATGATTTTACATGTGGAAAATCCCCATTGGTCGAAACGATAACGAGGTTATCGGATCAAAACCCGACCCGATAGCTTAACGGCGTTCCGTTCGGTGGATGCCATGTGTCGGTCACCCTTGGCGAAAAGCATACGTGACGCGCGATTTATCATCATGGAAGTGGACACTTCGTGATGATAATTTTGGTAATGTCATGGAGCACTTCTCTGACGGCCTGGTATGACTATCTTGATTACATCATAAATTTGTCATGGATGTACATGCATGACAAAAATGTGACCTCTTGTGACAAACCGTATCATCATGGAAGTGTATTTTTTGTAGTGTCTCCGCCGTGGCGTCGATAAAGTCGCGCCCCCTTGGCCCTTGGAATCCGGAGCGTATGACGGACAATAGCACCTTTTTGGATCGAGGGAAGTAATGGCAAAAGCGCCCGTCTTTGGGGTGCACCACAGCGAAGCCCTCGCGGTGATAATGCGAAAGAGCCATGCGCGCCCGACATTGAGGTAAAATCAAGAAGCGAAGCCGTGGGTGTGCATGATATCCTTGAAGAAATCGAGAAAAGGGGAATGAGCCCGCAGGAGAAATAGTCGACGAAGAAGGGGTACCGATGTGGGGAGGGCCCGGCACTGGCAGGGACGACATGCGTGGCTGGATGCCCCGTCTTCTCTCCCCCCGTCTTCACTCCCCACAGGTCCTTGAACATCTCCGGAGCTCGAACACGCCGACCATCGAGGGAAGTAGGCGAATTGCGCCCATCAGCGCCACCGGCTCGCTCTCATTGAAGGAAATATGCCCTAGAGGCAATAATAAAGTTATTATTTATTTCCTCATATCATGATAAATGTTTATTATTCATGCTAGAATTGTATTAACGGAAACATGATACATGTGTGAATACATAGACAAACATAACGTCACTAGTATGCCTCTACTTGACTAGCTCATTAATCAAAGATGGTTATGTTTCCTAACCATAGACATGTGTTGTCATTTGATTAAAGGGATCACATCATTAGGAGAATGATGTGATTGACATGACCCATTCCGTTAGCCTAGCACTTGATCGTTTAGTATGTTGCTATTGCTTTCTTCATGACTTATACATGTTCTGTAACTATGAGATTATGCAACTCCGTTTACGGAGGAACACTTTGTGTGCTACCAAGCGTGACAACATAAGCTGGGTGATTATAAAGGAGCTCTGAGGTGTCTCCGAAGGTACATGTTGGGTTGGCGTATTTGAGATTAGGTTTTGTCACTCCGATTGTCGGAGAGGTATCTCGGGCCCTCTCGGTAATGCACATCACTATAAGCCTTGCAAGCAATGTAGCTAATGAGTTAGTTATGGAATGATGCATTACGTAGCGAGTAAAGAGACTTGCGATAGCGAGATTGAACTAGGTATTGGATACCGGCGATTGAATCTCGGGCAAGTAACATACCGATGACAAAGGAACAATGTATGTTGTTATGTGGTTTGACCGATAAAGATCTTCGTAGAATATGTAGGAGCCAATATGAGCATCGAGGTTTCGCTATTGGTTATTGACCGAGAATAGTTCTAGGTCATGTCTACATAGTTCTAGAACCCGTAGGGTCCTTGCAACAACATTACGATGACAATTTTATTATGAGTTTATAAGTTTTGATGTACGAAGGTTGTTGAGTCCGGATGTGATCACGGACATGACAAGGAGTCTCGAAATGGTCGAGACATAAAGATTGATATATTGGAAGCCTATATTTGGATATCGGAATGGTTCGGGTGAAATCGGGATTTCTGGAGAACCTTTGGGGGTTACGGAACCCTCCGGGGTTATTGGGCCTTCATGGGCCCTAAGGGAGAAGAGGAGAGGAGGCAAGAGGTGGGCTGCGCTCCTCCCTCCCTAGTCCGAATAGGACAAGGAGAGAGGCGGCGCCCCCTTTCCTTCCCTCTTCCTCCTCCTTCCCCTTTCTCCTTCTCCAACTAGGAAAGAAGGAGTCCTACTCCGGTGGGAGTAGGACTCCCCTTGGCGCGCCCTCCTTGGCGGCCGCCCCTCCCCTTGGCTCCTAAATATCACGAGGCGGGGGCACCTCTAGACACACAAGTTGATCTTCGTGATCGTTCCTTAGCCGTGTGTGGTGCCCCCTCCACCATATTCCACCTCGGTCATATCGTTGTGGTGCTTAGGCGAAGCCCTCGTCGATAGAACATCATCATCGTCACCATGCCGTCATCTTGTGGAACTCATCCCGAAAACCTCTTTGGATCGGTCAGGGATCGTCATCGAGCTGAGCGTGTCTTTGAACTTCGGAGGTGTCGTCGTTCGGTGCTTGGATCGGTCGGATCGTGAAGGCGTCGACTACATCAACCGCGTTGTCATAATGCTTCGCTTACGGTCTCACGGTGCGTGGACAACACTCTCCCCTCTCGTTGCTATGCATCACCATGATCTTGCGTGTGCGTAGGATTTTTTGAAATTACTCGTTCCCCAATGATGGCATCGAGCCTAGGTTTTATGCGTTGATGTTATATGCGAGTAGAACACAAGTGAGTTGTGGGCGATACAAGTCATCTTGCTTACCGGCATGTCATACTTTGGTTCAGCGGTATTGTTGGATGAAGCGGCCGGGGTGACATTCTGCGTGCGCTTATGCGAGACTGGTTTCTGGCCGTGCTTTGCACATAGGTGACTAGCGGGTGTCTATTTCTCCAACTTTAGTTGAACCGAGTGTGGCTCGCCCGGTCCTTGCGAAGGTTAAAACAGCACTAAATTGACGAACTATCGTTGTGGTTTTGATGCGTAGGTAAACGGTTCTTGCTCAGCTCATAGCAGCCACGTAAAATTTGCAACAACAAAGTAGAGGGCGTCTAACTTGTTTTTGCAGGGCATGTTGTGATGTGATATGGTCAAGGCGTGATGCTATATTTTATTGTATGAGATGATCATGTTTTGTAACGAAGTTATCGGCAAGCTGGCGAGAGCCATATGGTTGTCGCTTTATTGTATGAAATGCAAGCATACTGTAATTGCTTTACTTTATCACTAAGCGGTAGCGATAGTCGTAGAAGCAATAGATGGCGTAACGACAACGATGCTACGATGGAGATCAAGGTGTCGCGCCGGTGGCGATGGTGATCACGGCGGTGCTTGGAGATGGATCACAAGCACAAGATGATGATGGCCATATCATATCACTTATATTGATTGCATGTGATGTTTATCCTTTATGCATCTTATCTTGCTTTGATTGGCGGTAGCATTTTAAGATGATCTCTCACTAAAATTATCAAGTGTTCTCCACAGTATGCACCGTTGCGAAAGTTCTTCGTCTTTGAGACACCACGTGATGATCGGGTGTGATAGGCTCTACGTTCAAATACAGCGGGTGCAAAACAGTTGCACACACGGAATACTCGGGTTAAACTTGATGAGCCTAGCATATACTGAGATATGGCCTCGGAACACGGAGACCGAAAGGTCGAGCGTGAATCATATAGTAGATATGATCAACATAGTGATGTTCACCATTGAAACTACTCCATCTCACGTGATGATCGGACATGGTTTAGTTGATTTGGATCACGTGATCACTTAGATGACTAGAGATGTCGTCTAAGTGGGAGTTCTTAAGTAATATGATTAATTGAACTTAAATTTATCATGAACTTAGTACTGATAGTATTTTGCTTGTCTATGTTTGTTGTAGATAGATGGCTCGTGTTGTTGTTCCGTTGAATTTTAATGCGTTCCTTGAAAGCAAAGTTGAAAGATGATGGTAGCAATTACGGATTGGGTCCATAACACGAGGATTATCCTCATTCTTTGCATAGAAGAATTACGTCTGGAAGCACCGCTGGGTGCGAACTGCTTCTTGATCTGATGGCGTTAGAACGTCTGGCGAGCAAAGTGATGACTACTCGATAGTTTAGTGTGCCATGCTTCGGCTTAGAACCGGGTCTTCAACGGCGTTTTGAGCGTCATGGAGCATATGAGATGTTCCAGGAGTTGAAGTTAATATTTCAAGCAAATGCCGGATTGAGAGATATGAAGTCTCCAATAAGTTCTATAGCTGCAAGATGGAGGAGAATAGTTACGTCGGTGAACACATACTCAAAATGTGCGGGTATAATAATCACTTGATTCAAGCGGGAGTTAATCTTCACGATGATAGTGTCATTGATAAATTCTTCAATCACTGCCACCAAGCTACAAGAGCTTCATGATGAACTATAATATGCAAGGGATGGACAAGACTATTCGAGCTCTTTGCAATGCTAAAAGCTGCGGAGGTAGAAATCAAGAAGGAGCATCAAGTGTTGATGGTCAACAAGACCACCAGTTTCAAGAAAAAGGGCAAAGGGAAGAACAAGGGAACTTCAAGAAGACATCAAACAAGTTGCTGCTCAAGAGAAGAAACCCAAGTATGGACCTAAGCACGAGGCGAGTGCTTCTCTGCAAGCGGTGGACCTTTGAGCGGAACTGCCCCAAGTATTTGGCGGATAAGAAGGATGGCAAAGTGAACAAAGGTATATGTGATATACATGTTATTGATGTGTACCTTACTAATACTCATGATAGTACACAGGTATTTGATATTGGTTACATTGCTAATATTTGCAACTTCGAAGCAGGGACTACGGATTAGCGAAGATTGGCTAAGGGCGAGGTGACGATCGGCGTGGGAAATGGTTCCAAAGTCGATGTGATCGCGGTTGACACGCTACCTCTACATCTACCATCGGGATTAGTTTTAGACCTAAATAATTGTTATTTGGTGCGGCGTTGAGCATGAACATTATATCTGGATCTTGTTTGATGCGAGGCGGTTATTCATTAAATCGAGAGAATAATGGTTGTTCTATTTATATGAGTAATATCTTTTATGGTCATGCACCCTTGAAGAGTGGTCTATTTTATTGAATCTCGATAGTAGTGATACACATATTCATAGTGTTGAAACCAAAAGATGCGAGTTGATAATGATAGTGCAACTTATTTGTGTACTTGCCGTTTAGGTCATATCGGTATAAAGCGCATGAAGAAACTCCATCTTGATGGACTTTTGGAATCACTTGATTATGAATCACTTGGTACTTGCGAACCGTGCCTCATGGGCAAGATGACTAAAACGCCGTTCTCGGAACTATGGGCGAGCAAGCTGATTTGTTGGAAATCATACATCTGATGTTTGTGGTCAATGAATATTGAGGCTCATGGCGGGTATCGTTATTTTCTCACCTTCACAGATGATTTGAGCAGATATGGGTATATCTACTTAATGAAACACAAGTCGAAACATTTGAAAAGTTCAAAGAATTTGAGTGAAGTGGAAAATCATCGTAACAAGAAAATAAAATTTCTACGATCGATCGTGGAGGAGAATATTTGAGTTCTGAGTTTGGTTTACATTTGAAACAATGTGGAATAGTTTTGCAACTCATGCCACCGGAACACCACAGCGAAATGGTGTGTCCTAACGTCGTGTCGTACTTTACTAGATATGGTGCGATCTATGATGTCTCTTCTTGATTTACCGCTATCGTTTTGGGGTTATGCTTTAGAGGCGGCGCATTCACGTTAAATAGGGCACCATCAAAATCCGTTGAGGCGGCGCCTCATGATGTGGTTTGGCAAGAAACCAAAGTTGTCGTTTCTTAAAGTTTGGGGTTGTGATGCTTATGTGAAGAAACTTCAACGGATAAGCTCGAACCCAAATCGAATGTGTCTTCATAGGATACCCAAAAGAGACTATTGGGTACACCTTCTATCAGATCTGAGGGCAAGATTTTTGTTGCTAAATTCGGATCCTTTCTAGAGAAGGAGTTTCTCTCGAAAGAAGTGAGTGGGAGGAAAGTAGAACTTGATGAGGTAATTGTACCTGCTCCCTTATTGGAAAGTAGTCCATCACAAGAACCGGTTCCTGTGACAACTACACCAATTAGTGAGGAAGCTAATGATATTGATCATGAAACTTGGATCAAGTTTCTCTTGAACCTCGTAGGTCTACGAGTAAGATCCGCACAGTGATACGGTAATCCTATTGCGGAAGTCATGTTACTTGACCATGGCGAACCTACGAACTATGAGGAAGCGATAATGAGCCCAGATTCATAAAATGGCTAGAAGCCATGAAATCGAGATGGGATCCATGTATGAGAACAAAGTATGGACTTTGGTTGACTTGCCGATGATCGGCAAGCCATTGAGAATAAATGGATCTTTAAGAAGAAGGCGGCGTGATGGTAATGTAGCTGTCTATAAAGCTCGACTTGTTGCGGAAGGTTTTGACAAGTTCAAGGGTTGACTATGATGAGACTTTCTCACCCGTGGCGATGCTTAAGTCTGTCCGAATCATGTTAGAAATTGCTACATTTTATGATTATGAAATTTGGCAAATGGATGTCAAAACTGCATTCTTGAATGGATTTCTAGAAGAAGAGTTGTATATGATGCAACCAGAAGGTTTTGTCGATCCAAAAGGTGCTAACAAAGTGTGCAAGCTCCAACGATCCATTTATGGACTGGTGCAAGCATCTCGGAGTTGGAATAAATGATTTGATAGTGTGATCAAAGCATATGGTTTTATACAGACTTTTGGAGAAGCCTGTATTTACAAGAAAGTGAGTGGGAGCTCTATAGCATTTCTGATATTATATGTAGATGACAAATTATTAATTGGAAATGATATAGAATTTCTGGATAGCATAAAGGGATACTTGAATAAAAGTTTTTCAATGAAAGACCCCGATGAAGCTGCTTACATATTGGGTATCAAGATCTATAGAGATAGATCAAGACGCTTGATTGGACTTTCACAACGCACATACCTTCATAAAGATTTGAAGAAGTTCAAAATGGATCAGTCAAAGAAAGGGTTCCTGCCTGTATTACAAGGTGTGAAATTGAGTCGGACTCAATGCCCGACCATAGCAGAAGATAGAGAGAAAATGAAAGATGTTCCTATGCTTGCCATAGGCTCTATCATGTATGCAATCTTGTGTACGGATCGGCGTATGTAGCAATAAGCTTGGCGAGGAAGGTACCAAAGTAATCGAGTGGATCCTTTGGACAGCGGTCAAGAACATCTGAAATACGAAAAGGACTAAGGATATGTTTCTCGTATATGGAGGTGACAAAGAGCTAGTCGTAAATGGTTACGTCGATGCAAGCTTTGACAACGATCCGGACGATTCTAAATCGCAAACCGGATACATGTTTTTATTAAGCGGTGGGCGTAAGTTGGTGCAGTTCTAAACAAAGCATCATGGCGGGATCTACATGTGAAGCGGAGTACATAGCTGCTTGAAGCAGCAAATGAAAGAGTGCGGATGAAGGAGTTCATTTCCGATCTAGGTGTCATACCTAGTGCATCGGGACCAATGAAGATCTTCTGTGACAATACTGGTGCAATTGCCTTGGCAAAGGAATCCAGATTTCACAAGAGGACCAAGCACATCAAGAGACGCTTCAATTTCATCCGGGACCAAGTCCAGGTGGGAGACATAGAGATTTGCAAGATACATACGGATCAGCACCAAGACTCCATGGGTGTTACAATCATTACTGTGTAATCTAGATTATTGACTCTAGTGCAAGTGGGAGACTAAAGGAAATATGCCCTAGAGGCAATAATAAAGTTATAATTTATTTCCTCATATCATGATAAATGTTTATTATTCATGCTAGAATTGTATTAACCGGAAACATGATACATGTGTGAATACATAGACAAACATAACGTCACTAGTATGCCTCTACTTGACTAGCTCATTAATCAAAGATGGTTATGTTTCCTAACCATAGACATGTGTTGTCATTTGATTAAAGGGATCACATCATTAGGAGAATGATGTGATTGACATGACCCATTCCGTTAGCCTAGCACTTGATCGTTTAGTATGTTGCTATTGCTTTCTTCATGACTTATACATGTTCTGTAACTATGAGATTATGCAACTCCGTTTACGGAGGAACACTTTGTGTGCTACCAAGCGTCACAACATAGCTGGGTGATTATAAAGGAGCTCTCTGGTGTCTCCAAAGGTACATGTTGGGTTGGTGTATTTGAGATTAGGTTTTGTCACTCCGATTGTCGGAGAGGTATCTCTAGGCCCTCTCGGTAATGCACATCACTATAAGCCTTGCAAGCAATGTAGCTAATGAGTTAGTTCGGAATGATGCATTACGTAACGAGTAAAGAGACTTGCGTGCGAGATTGAACTAGGTATTGGATACCGACGATCAAATCTCGGACGAGTAACATACCGATGACAAAGGAACAACGTATGTTGTTATGCGGTTTGACCGATAAAGATCTTCGTAGAATATGTAGGAGCCAATATGAGCATCCAGGTTCCGCTATTGGTTATTGACCGAGAATAGTTCTAGGTCATGTCTACATAGTTCTTGAACCCGTAAGTCCATGCGCAACGTTACAATGGCAGTTTTATTATGAGTTTATAAGTTTTGATGTACCAAAGGTTGTTGAGTCCGGATGTGATCACGGACATGACGAGTCTCGAAATGGTCGAGACATAAAGATTGATATATTGGAAGCCTATATTTGGATATCGGAATGGTTCGGGTGAAATCGAGATTTTCTTAGGAGCAGGGGTTACGAAACCCTCCGGGGGTTATTGAGCCTTCATGGGCCCTAAGGGAGAAAGAGGAGAGGAGGCAAGAGGTGGGCTGCGCCCCTCCCTCCTAGTCTAAATAGGACAAGGAGGACC